>NDXB01020475.1:59653-93219 GCA_002631895.1 Agapornis roseicollis
TTTTTTTTTTTTTTTTTTTGGATATATGAAGCGATAACGGTTGCATTTCTTATTGCTGCACAGAAAGTACTTGTCAAAGGTCCCTGCCTGAAAGGCACTTAAGTTAAAAAACAATGACAATGAAAATATAGTGATATTATGTGGTGTTCCTAAGCACTTGGTTCTCTGGCAGTACTGCTGTGTTCAACACACAAATCTGAATACTACGCCAGCAGCCTCAAACTTAATGTCAGCATCTCCTGCCGGTAAATGTGACAAAACAAACAGGGCCTTCTTGTCAGAAGCAGAGAAGCTTATTCATTGTAATCTGATCTAATGTATTTTTTTTTTGTATTGATGTTAAGTCTGTCCTTCAGATAAATGGAAAAATAAATTGGAATGTAAGTGGAAAGAATTAGTAAGGAAAAGAAAATGTAGTAGCATTACTCATGAAAGCAGAAAGTTTTGTTTGTGATACTTTTGCAGAAATGCATTGCTCCAATAAACTTGGGAAGTGAAACCAAGCCATGAATAAATCTTCGTAGAGGCAATGTTAAAAGATATCCTAAATCAATACAAAGCACAGGAAAACAAACAAACAAACAAAAAAACCTCTTGGGATTGCTGTGATTTTTTTGTCAGAGACTTACATTTACACCTCATATTCACATAAGTCTGGGAAACACCCAACCCACTACAGCTGCATGTTTGCTATCTACTCTTTACTAGAGAGATATTGGCAGAAAAAGTTACATACTTAAAAAAGGATAGCAATTAGATTTGAACAAATTTTAGGCAAAAATGTGAAAAACATTTGCACCTATAAAGAAAACCTAACATATTCTGGAACTCTTTGGTCTCAGTTTAATTTACTTCACTTTATATTTTAAAGCAACATGAAACCATGAAAGATAATGAGAATTCAGGGAAATATTTAACTTTTTTTTTCCTTGAGAACATGATAATTAATGTTCTTTACATATGAATTTAGTGTGCATAATAATACTCCTATTTCCTCTTGATTAGAAGATACACCAATGCAGTCAACAGTATAGCTATATTATATCACAGGTAAATATGCAAGCATAAATTTGTTGTCACTCAGTAACAAAAGGAATTTATAAGCATTACTAATTAAACTGCTTAGCTGTGCCAGCCAAAATTCTAATTTTATAATGTATACTTATAGCTTGAATGATTTCAAGAACTGTTTAAAATTAGGAATAATTTAGAATAATTAACATGCTTCAGAATTTTGAGAGACGTTTGCAGCTAATTTATTTAATAATAATAATAATAATAAAGGATAATCTATGTATTGTGTATTCCTATTTGAACTCTTCAGTTTGTTGAATTTCATTATATCTGTGTGGTAATAGTAAGAACATGATACAGTGAAATTAATGAGAACAAGAAGATACAAAACCATCTTTTATCAACCTATGCAAACACTGTATACTCTTCACTAAAGAAGTAGTCTTTCACATCCATAGCCATAGATACAGGTAATATCTGGTGTTATCACATAGAGCAGGTGCTGCTGAGTAGCAGTGAGAGAAACAGTATTTTTTTCCAAATACTGCTAAATAAAAAATTTACAATGTTGTTAGTTCTATAATTTTATAAGAATGGGTTTGCTCAATTAGGCTTTTAAAAGTGAATAAGCATCCATATCTCAATTTTGTACTTTGCAGATTTCAGCATGAATTTTATGATGCAATTTTGAAAATGAATCAGCATGAGCTTGATGATCAGGACTAGACACCTACAGAGACAAACTTGGCCATTCAAATGTGTTCAGCAAAGAAAAAAATGGGAGAAAAAGTGATTGAAAGGACTGCTAGTTAGGTCACCATTTTGCTTTCTTAAGAAACAATCTGGAACCTAGATTTTAATAGTTGGGCAATATGTAACCACTAAGAGCTCTGAATGATCCTGAAACTGTTAATGATTGAATACTTTATAAAATATATGGAAGCATAAAAGGCTCTATAGAAATTAATAAAAAAGTTAAATCTATGTATAACAATTCTTATAGAAAATATAGTGTAGCTCAGACCAGTGTTCATTTTTTTAGTATGAATTAGCTAAATACTTGTATGCGATTAGGTAGCTTTCATCTCTTTTTTCTTGTCTGTCTGTATTTATGTCATTCCATTTACTTTTAAAAAATGAGCATCATCAGTTTAAGAATTTACTTCTATATCTTTTTACTTGAATTAACATTATTTTCATGTTTTATCCATGTTTTCTAGCCAGCAAAAAGGTATTTATTAAACTTGATCTCATTTTATTGTTTTGACAAAATTCTGTAAAGTCTATTGTTGTAGAAAAAAAGCTCTGCAATTTTGTCACCCTATCATTTGAATTTTCTGCTCTCTTTTTTCCTTAATTCTAAACGTCCTGGGTTTAGCAGTGGCAATCATCTTTTTCTTCTTCATACTAACTGGTGCAGCACTATGTTTTTGAGTTTCGGCCTGGGAACAAACCTGATAAAAGGAATGTTTTTAGTTACTGCTCAAATGTTTTACTCTGACCAAGGACTTTGTGAGTCTCATGCTCTGCCAGGGAGGAGGAGAGGCTGGGAGGAAGCAGGGACAGGACACATGACTCAAACTGACCAAAGAGGTATTCCATACCACAGCACATGATGCCCAGGATGTAACTGAGAGTTACCCAGGAGGGTTAGTGCTCTGCGGGGTTGGAGGAGGTATTCGGTTGGTGTTGAGTGGGGTGGGGTGTTGTGAGTTATCTGTTGGTGGTTGGTGAGATGCTGTATTCCTTTTCCCTTGTTATTTCCTTTATCATTGTTATTATTGGTGGTAGCAGTAGTGATTTGTGTTATACCTTAGTTACTAAACTGTTCTTATCTCAACCTGTGAGAGTTGCATTCTTTTGATTCTCCTCTCCATCCCTCTGGAAGCAGGGGAGGGCAAGAAAGGGGGGTTGAGTGAGTGAATGAGTTGCGTGGCTGTGTTTAAACCACGANTTCTTATCTCGTGAGAGTTGCATTCTTTTGATTCTCCTCTCCATCCCTCTGGAAGCAGGGGAGGGCAAGAAAGGGGGGTTGAGTGAGTGAATGAGTTGCGTGGCTGTGTTTAAACCACGACACTAAATTATTGTGCTTTTTTTTAACAACAAACAGACAAACACAATAAATTATTTCTGCTTTAAAAGTGTCTTATCAGTAAAGAAATTATTGGTTATTCACAGAATTCAGATTTTTTGGGGAAAACATATAAAATGTGTGCAAAAATGACTTTGTATACCAACTTTTGAAATCAATTAAAATGATAGATTTATTACATATGCTAATCAGAGTCCTCATTTTTGAGAACTCTTCAACTTCTGCTCAACCCAGTTAAGTTTATTTTTAATTCCAAGGTAGTCTAAAACTGAAAACCAAAACAGCAAACACTGGCATATTGAAAAGTAGCATTAGGAGCACCATCTTGTGAGCAGGTGCTTGGGGAAATAAACTAGTTATTTCTGCTTTTTTAAGCCTGTTCAGAATGATGTTTGTAATACATAACTAAAGTCCTCATGTTACAAAGATTATTTAAAGAAGAAGAAAGAGCCAAGATTCTGCTGTTCTATTGGTCCTTCTTTCAATACAGAGCACACAATATATCCACACTCTGGTTTTGTTACTGGGAGACTCATGGACAGAAATAACTAGAACTTCTATTGTCTCTGTCATGAGATTGTTTATTTATGATCAATGAATTAATGTTCAGTACAAATATCTAAGGTCAACCATTGGCATAAGAAATTGCACCTGCTTAAATAAGCATGCCTTTCATGACTATTTGGACAAATCATGACAAATTGAGAAAAAATTTTTTGTTTGAATTCCAACACTCTAAGACAATTTTAAAAGAATGTTTATGTCAAAGAAACAAAGTGAAAATTTTGCTCTGATTTTGTACTGTGGCAAACCATCCCAAAGCAAGTTTCAGTTAGTTTTAAACAACATATAAACCAGCTTACAATATGTCTATAGGTGGCACGAATTTGTAGCATTCTTGGGTATATAAAGATAGATTGGGAAAATTCTGTGCTCTTTAAATAAATGATTGACAAGACAACAGGTCTTCAGGATCTACATACAAAAATATGGCAAATATTATAATGAATATAGAGAATTGTAAGAATATTTCAGGCTGGAAAGTGCCCATCTATGAGAAATGATAGTCCTATATTTTTGGTCTACTGGCAAAATACACCAAGCCAAAGTTATCTCCATAAAATCAATATTAATAGAGGATACCAATTTATCTGTAAAATTGTTTAAATGTTTTTGATAAATTGACACAATGTTAAAAGTTTTTACCACCAGAACTCTTGCCTGTAGAAACAACTTACTTAGGTTCACGAAGAACTATAAATAATTTGAAATACCTGAAAAAATTTGAATATTCTTCAGAAAGAAGAAAATATATATTGAATATATTGAAAATATATTGCTCTGATGGTGTCAAAATATTATATTCTATGTTAAATAGATTAAGCTTGCTAATAACAGCAACTGCTTCTGCTATTAGAATCTATTATTCCATTAATATAACCCCAAATGACAAATCACAGTCAGAAATGTTACATAATAACATAATGATTGCTACATTCCCCAAAAATATTTCAAAGCTTTTTATCTTTTAGCCAAGAATACTTTATTAATCCAAGTCTTAGGAGAGCTGTTACAACAGCTCTGCTATTGAAAGAGCATTGAAAAGTGATGGTCTGGAGTTTTTTTTCTGTCATATCGACTATTTCTGTTTACCCAAACTAATTCATTGAACATCATCAGATAATGCAATTAGCCATACTTTTTTTGCAGAACATTGAATGATCATATGTGTTGCTTATTGTTCCGTGGAAAGAAAGCTCTCAGGTTAAAATTACAGCTATTTTTATGTTCAGAAAGAAGAAAATCTACACATAGGTGCTTTTGTCTGTCTTCCAGTATTTCTGAGAAAGCAGGAACTTAGTGGTTATTAGACAACTAAAAGGGATTGTGATTAAGGTTTCTTATCTCCTAGAAATAAAATAAAATGAAAAATATTTCACTTGTCTGCTCACAATTTCCAGTTACTGCCTATCATAGTACGCATTTTTCATGATTAATTCCAGTGAAAACATGGAAAAAAATATGCAACAACTTCATCAACAATTCCATTATTTTTAGGAGATAGCAAGAGTAACTAGACAGTGAAGTGTTTCAATTTCTAATAACAGAAATCTCCACACATTTATATGTAAAGAGGCCAGATATGTAACAACTAAAGGAATGAAAATGCACTATCTAAAAGATTTGCAGAACTTGCTTTAGAAGTTAGGAAAGCCTCATAAGGGACTGATACAATCATTGGCTTTTAAGGTGCATTATCTCATTGTCACTGTGCTGGTTTTATCCCTACTTTGGGAGGGGGGAGAACACAACTATTGTGAGTTTAACACTTTATGTAAGTTTCTTAATTAATGCACTATTTACAGGCTACTACCTTACAAGGGAAAAATTGTCTATCTGCATTTTCAGAATTAAGGTCTTTTAGCCAAAAATACTGAAAACTAGGCACAAGTTTAAGAATTTTGCTGAATAGAGCCATGAGTACTAGAGGACTGTACAGAAGTTTGTTATTCATAAATAACTTCAATGAAAATATACATATACATGACAGGTAAAATGAGTAAAACTCTATTTTTTTCAAAACAGAGTGAAGAAAACCTGGTGTTTTATTTAGTAAAGAAGGTAATGTATCCTTTATAGTACCATGATGTGCACTGAATACCACACTTTTTGTATGAAGACTACTGAAATCTGTGAACTAACTAATCTGTCTGTATACCCAAGTCTTTAATTTACAAAAGTACATCTAAGTCTACAAGTTTCCTTTAGAGTTAGCATGTATTTTCCAAAGTAACAGCTAAAGCAGTTTTAGCCAATTATTAACCCCCATGATGTTCCTGTTGATAAGACTAAAATTTACACTGTAAATTATATTTATACTAAGATATTTGATATATTTTCTCTGTTTGTTCAAATGTAGTATCTTCCATTAGTGCCATCTTCTACTTAAGTATTTTCAAATCAAGAACAATGCTTCCTTATGCTGCTATAAATCTTTCAGTAAATAAAGGTTTCATGTAATGTAAAGGGTCATTTATGAAGATATTTATGGTGAATGACATTTACAAATTGATTTTCAGAAACTAATGGGCATTGTTTCTGTGACTGTATAGCATTACACAATTAAGTATGTACAGAAATGTCACACTACAAAACAATTCTTGCTTTCTGGATTAAACAAGGAATTGTTTCTCTGATTATTTTGGCTTCTCAGATTACTTTTTTTTTATACTTTATAGAAAATTAGAAGTATCTTGACTTGAAATATGGAATTCAAGCAGTTGTTATTTTCTCTGATGCTCAGACAAGGGTTTCAAAATATTTCACCCATGGTCAATATTTTGCTTTTTCTGAGGCCTGCTGAGTAAATTCATAAAGAGAGCTATGTAAAGGTGTGGGCATTATTTAATCAGGGAACATTAATCCACTTGTTAAACCAGAGATGTCTTTCCATTCATCTTTAATTTTTATTATTTATTTCTTCCAGAATTTCTTCAATACATGAAAAATACTCCTATTTCAAATAAAAATGTTAACACCTTGCAATTATTGGTATCACAGCTGCTCTTACCAGGAAGATTAGGTTTCAATGGACCACTTTCTTCTCCATCTTGCATTTATTAGGTTCAGTTTTAGAGGGATAAGGAAAAAAATATCAACACACTCTGTCTTTATAATTTTAGGGGTTGTTTTATTTTGTTTTGCTTTGGTTTTGTCAATGAACTAAGGGTATAATAAAGGGAACTTTTATCTTAGCAACTGGAAAAGGAAAATGCAATGTACCTGAGCAGAATTTGTGAAATTCTACACCCAGCACCTTGTTAAAGGGGGATTGTTCTCCTCAAGTTATTTAACTTAATGTCATAGCATTGTGTCACAAAGTTACTCATACTCACTCTCATATGCAGCACTGTACCAAGTTCAGCAAATATTTTCCTGATATATCAAAGGGTTCCTCCATTCCTTGCCCTCACTTATATTTTGATACAGCAGTATATCTCATACACCATATCTTCACTTGCCTCAGGGAAAACTGCATTCTACATGAGAAAATTTGGTTCTGGAATGCTTGTATTTTGTTGATATGATTCTTCCCTGAAGCCCAACCTAAGGATTTAGAAATGCTGTGTATAATAAATGATTTTCCCTAAAACTACAAAATAGACAAGTCCAATCAATATGGAGCAAAAATATCCTAAGGTAATGTAAACAGGAAGACAGCCCAAAGAAATACAGAATATAAGGGAGCAATTTTGGGGAAATAAAAAGGGAGACTGAGAAAAGTTGAATATTATCTCAGAACCAGGGCAGAACTGCAGATATAATAAAAAATGTTTGCAAACAAGTTCAAATACATATAAATATCTCAAAGGAAAGTGCCAGGGTGATGTTGCCAGACTCTTTTCTGTGGTACCCAGTGGCAGGACAAGGAACAATGGCAACAAACCAAAACACAAGAAGCTTCACCTTAATATAAGGAAAACTTCTTTATTTCTTTACATTGATGGTGGGAGAGCACTGCAACAGGCTGCCAAGGGAGGCTGTGGAGTCCCCCTCTATAGAGATGTTCAAAACCTGTCTGAACACATTCCTGTGTTACCTGCTGTAGTGGTCTTGCCTTGGCAGGGAGATTCAGAGCAGCCCTGCAGAGAAGGACTTGGGGGTGGTGGTTGATGAGAACTTGAACATGAGTCACCAGTGTGTGCTTGCAGCCCAGAAAGCCAATCGTATCCTGGGCTGCATCAAAAGAAGCGTGATCAGCAGCTCAAAGGAGGTGATCCTGCCCCTCTACTCTGCTCTCGTGAGACCTCACTTGGAGTATTGTGTGCAGTTCTGGTGGCCTCAACATAAAAAAGACATGGCGCTGTTGGAACAAGTCCAGAGGAGGGCCACGAGGATGATCAGGGGACTGGACCATCTCCCATATGAAGACAGGCTGGGAAAGTTGGGGTTGTTCAGCCTGGGGAAGAGAAGACTGCATGGAGACCTCCTAGCAGCCTTCCAGTATCTGAAGGGGGCCTCTAGGGATGCTGGGGAGGGACTCTTCATCAGGGACTGTAGTGATAGGACAAGGGGTAACGGGTTCAAACTTAAACAGGAGAGGTTTAGGTTGGATCTAAGGAACAAATTCTTTCCTGTTAAGAAGGTGAGGCACTGGAATGGGTTGGCCAGGGAGGTTGTGAGTGCTCCATCCCTGGTGGTGTTCAAGGCCAGGTTGGATGAAGCCTTGGGTGACATGGTTTAGTGTGAGGTGTCCCTGCTTATGGCAGGGGGATTGGAACTAGATGATCTTAAGGTCCTTTCCAACCCTAACTATTCTATGATTCTGATTCTATGATCTCCAGAGGTCGCTTCCAACCCTAGAGAATCTGTGATTCTGATTCTGTGGGTCTTTCACTCCACCCTTAGAAATTATGACCTACCAAAAAATTATGGCCTACAAGGTAGGGGAAATATATTTGCAATAACTTCTGGGGTGTGTGTGTGTGTGTGTGTGTGTGTGTCAATGGATGTTTATGATCTATTGAAAATAATTTTTCTACTTTTAAGTTTTTCTTTTTTTGACAGAGCTGATGAGGGTAGGTTACATACTATATAACAGGATTGCTATAGACTCTCAATAACTGTTTATATTCTCTAAAGTTTGGGTCAAATTCTGAGCTGTAACCCATGAATCATAGAATCATAGAATAGTTAGCGCTGGAAAGGACCTTACGATCATCTAGTTCCAACACCCCTGCCATAGGCAGGGACACCTCACACCAAACCATGCCACCCAAGGCTTCATCCAACCTGGCCTTGAACACCACGAGGCATGGAGCATTCACAGCCTCACTGAGCAACCCATTCCAGTGCCTCACCACCCTAACAGTAAACAATTACTTCCTTAGATCCAATCTAAACCTCCCCTGTTTAAGTTTGAACCCATTACCCCTTGTCCTATCACTACAGGCCCTAAGGAAGAGTCCCTCCCCAGCATCCTTATAGGCCTCCTTCAGATACTGGTAGGCTGCTATGAGGTCTCCACGCAGCCTTCTTTTCTCCAGGCTAAACAGCCCCAACTCTCTCAGCCTGTCTTCATATGGGAGATACTCCAGTCCCCTGATCATCCTTGTGGCCCTTGTCTGGACTTGTTCCATCCGTTCCATGTCCATTTTATGTTGAAGGACACCAGAACAGCTGTAATATTTGTAAATATTTTCCAAGCATTTTGCAAACAGGAAACAGAAGATTATATTTGCAAAATGGGTGTTCTTCAGAAAGTCCTTTTTAACCAAGAGAATTCTTGCTGATGACTAAGTAGGCTGCAGTGAAGACAGTTTTTTGTTAAAAGCATCAATACAGCTCCAGTTCCAATAGAATAACTTCCAAATCCCTACTGGATTTATATTATTCTGGAGGTACAAACTAACAGTAAAACTGCAAGGGGCCAACAAGTTATTTCAGCTCTTATTTTAGAAATTTCATCCAGATATTTCATATCTTGCTGCACAGCACATAGCTATTAATAGCAGAACCATTAAGGTAGATGCCTACCTTTTATTTAATCTCTGCTGTTGAACTTTGGTATAAGCTTTTCATTGCTTCAAATTTCACTTTCTTTCAATAATAAAATTCAAACTGTAGAATTAAAGAGGCTATAAAAGTCTGCAGTGTTATTTCACTGGTTCATTGGTATGGGTAGTAATTCTACATGTGCTTAGTCAAGCTTAAATACTGCTGTTCTGTTTGTATGATACTTCCAAACAAATTTAGAGAGAGAGATATGTCTATGTATTGGAATACCTGTGGTATTAATTGAATTTCTAGGATAGGGTAGTAGATTTCTTAAGGTGCTGAAGCAGCCCAAGGTGTTTCCTGAGCTCTTTCAGAGTTCATGAAACCCTGTTTATTTGTATTCTTGACACAGTATTTTACATCAGAATTATTCTAAAAAAACAAAAAAATAAAATAAACCGATTGTGTCTTTCTTTCTTTCTTATTGTACTGCAGCAAAAGAAGCCAGGTAACGTGGGGAGTTAGAATTGCTCTTGCTCACGTAGGAAGCTTTACACATGGCTAGCTAGAAAATTCCTTTGCTCCATGGGGCACAAGTTAGCTGAAGATGATGAAATATTTCAAGCATTAGTCAAACCAATAACAGACTGCATCTCTGCTCTTCTGTTGCTCTTCAGCTTAAGTTATGCACCTTGCTTATATGATTCTGCAACTAGAAGGGATATTTATTTTAATACATTCTTCTAAAAATCAGTATTTGTGAGTCTAATTTTTTTTCTCTCTCCTTTTTCTTCCCCTGCCTGGGAGGAAAAGGTCAACATAGAAATGTTAAAAACAGTAATAGTAATGTCAACATCCCATTGCATCTGCTCATTCAGGAATTTGCTTTCCACTTGCTACACTAGCATCAGGCTCCCTCATATTCATACTGTATTTGGCAACAGCATGAGCAGAAAAAAAGCAAGTTTAGAGATTAACAATTTTGGATGAAAATTAAAAGATATTAACAATATATATATATATGGAGGCAAGAAAAAGCGAGCAAACTCTGTTGATCAGCTTTCAATCTGACAACAGATGTCTGCCAAGTTTGTGTAATACATAAACATGAAGTTAAAAAAAATCAGGCTGTATTGCTAAAATGTATTCTTCGGCTAACGGGAGATACTACATCTCTGATCAGTTTTTGTTATTGAAAATGGCCTGAAGAAGAAAGAGAATATATGTACTTTGAAATTTACTCTAGAATTTACCCTGGAAATGTAATTGTCTCCTACACTGCACCTTCCATACATATGAAGTCTGTGTGCTGTGTATGTCAGATTTTAAACATATAGTTTGGCTTTTCTCTAATGTTTTGATGAGCTAATTAATTTTTTCCCTTGCAATCATTTGTTAAAATCACAGGTGCATGAAAAACCTGTATTAAACATTTCAGAAAAAACAAATTCTTGCAGCAACTATACAATAATATTGTAAGCAATGAATATTAATATAAATTTCAGATCTTTATGACAATAATTCCATCAAAAGATTTTAGCAGTAGAAATTTTATTTCCTGGTTTCCCTTAGAAGGAAAAAGAGATAATATGATTATGCTGTGTTAGGAAGAGGCAGTATGAATATGCTGTATTAGAAAAAAGCAAAGAGGGAAAGAGGGTCTCTCAACATAAACTGAAGGAAGTGAAACAGGAAAATGTGCTTAAACTTCTGTAAGTAAGTGCTATGCGTCCTTACGACCAAGCTGCTGAAAACTGAGCTTCTTTTAAATGCCTTGACCTTAGGAGAAATGAGCAGTAGAGGGTTCAGTGAAGAATAAGAGAATTACTGATGCATTTCAAAGATTAGAATCTCATACTCCTTTATTTTTCATTACAGGAGGTTTTGATTCTTACCTAGATTTGGAAAAAGAAAAACAAACCAACAAACAAACAAACAACAACAACAAAAAACCAACCAAAAACAAAAAGCAAGCTGAAATGGGTCAAAAAATCTTTATTGTCTCTGGTCTGTGCTTCCAGAGTGAATGGCAGAAAGTGAGACACAAGACTGTTTGAAAGATACTCTACAGGGAAGCACTTAAATTTAGGAGATGGCTAAGGACAAAGTGCTGATTACCATAATCCTAGAGAAAGTAATTTTGCCTTTTGTTCCCTAGATAGGCATTGGATAGACATGGAACCCAGTCTATGCCATCATTTTATCTTCACACACTGTCCTGGATTTGGCTGTTAATTGCAGTTAATTTTCTTCCTAAAAGATGGTGCAATGCTGTGTTTTGGCTTTAATCTGAGAAAAACACTGATAGCACATATCAATTTTTAGTTGCTGCTAAGTAGTGCTTATCTTGACCAAAGACTTTTCAGTCTTCCATGCTTTGCCAGTAAGAACAAGCAGAAGAAGTCATCAGAGAGCAAAGACAGGGCACGTGACCCAAACAATTCCACACCATGGAACTTTATGTTCATCTACAGACTGGGGGGGATTTGGTCTGGAAAGGCAGATTGCTGCTTGGTGACAGACTGGGCACCGGTCAGCAGATGGTGAGCAACAGTATTGTACATCACTTTTTTGGGCACTTCTGGTTTTTTTGTTTTATTCCCTCTCTCCATATATATTTCCTATTATACTGTTGTATTTGTTGCTATTAATATTATCTTATTTCAAATATGAAGCTGTTTCTATCTCAACCCACAGGAATTTACCTTTTTTACTATTCTCCTCCACATTCAAGTAGGTGCAAGGCTGCAAGTGTCTGTATGATACTTAGTTGCCAGCTGGTCTTAAAACACATCACACAGGAAGCAAGTATTATTGTGTCCTCTTAGATCCCTTTAAAATGAAGCCTTCAATGTTTAAGAGTTTTTCTTCACTTATTGGACATCCTAGAATTTCTATATGAAATGCTCAGAAAGATCACCAGAAAATTATGTTCCAATACAGAAAATTTCAGAGAAATTTCTTCAAGCATGCCTGAAGCACTGAACTCTTGCCTTTTTTTTCTTTCCCTAAAGATTTTCATTTTATTCACTATAAATTTATCACTTTACTGATATACATTTAATACTGACATACATTTTTCCAAAACACTATGATATTTATAACATGATGCTATAACATGTTAGACCAGCACTTAATAGTGTTTTAGAATGTGTTAGGATGTTTACACTGGAAATGACACCATCTACTGCTATACAGCTAAAGTGGACATAAACACAGTAAAATCAGTAGTGGACAGTGTATACAGAGAAAATCTTTCAATTCTGTGGAAATATTCTGGGTTTAGTTCAACATTTTGATCTTTCTTTCCTCAAAACATATAATTTTCTGGTTCTAGTCTTTTACCTGTGTCATTACAGAAAGCAGTGATTGGCCCATGGTAGCAGCATCTGCTAACAGGCAGACCTCACCTATTTTGGAGCTTGATAAACCTTTCTTAAAAAAGAATCCACCCAGAATTAATCTTTATGTGGGCTTATTAAGACCTGCAGGTCTAATAAAACTATGGTGAGTGTGAACTGAACTCAGTTCAGAGAGAAAGTGGTAATAATTTTACTATGTTTTTAACTGGTGTGATAATATTCTTCCATGCTTTCCTGCATTTCATCAAAGACAATTAACATTCTACATTTCTAATTTTGAAACCAGTCAAGCAATGATTATTCACTATGATCCCACATTAGATTCCACTAAGATTCACTAAGATTCAGCATTAGATACCACTCACATAATAGTCATGTAATAATCACAATAATCACAACAAATGAGCTTCATGGATTAAATGTCTCTGGCAAATTTCAAAATGCCTTAAAAAGTTTTATGCAATGCTATTAATGTTCTAAAATTCAGTGGAAAAACAAACAAACAAACAAACAAACAAACATGCATTATTGTTGCTTCTATATAGCCAAACTATTTATTTGGTTCCATGTAGGATCAAATAACTGGATGAAAGTAGCTGTCCTGAGCTAAGCAGGGGAACAGACTGCATAACTCAGTCATTTTGCTTGGCTCTAAAATGTATGAATGTATAAACAGGGAAATTGAAGCATAGATTGATACAAGTCAAAATCTTCAAAACTGTTTATGCACTCAGGCATACATGGAAGACAAAAAAGGAGTAGAAGGCTGGCTGATTATGTTTTAATGGAAAAACACAAAGTGCTAAACCAGATTTTCTTAAAGTAGTTCCCTACTTTTGATAGTTTAATATCAGCCACCTGGGCAGAGCAAAAGAACAACTTCTATTTTTCTCCCTTAACAAATATGGATCAGGCAATTCCAATATTGAATATATTTCTCCAGAGGACAACATTGAAAATGTTAAAAGAATATATAGTGTTTACCTTAACAACTGCCTCAGCAACTGCATATATCAAGTCTAGGCAGGTTAAGGGTAGAAGTTCTTGAGGTAGTTCAGAGCTTTGATCTTATTTTACAGAGACTAATTGTTTTTAAATACATGCCATAGCTGCAGAATGAGTTCTATTACATCATGATTTTCATCATGAAGGACAAATCATATTTTTAACCAGTAGAACTTGCATTTTCATCTCATTACCTTACAAGCTAATTTTAAAGTCAAATGTATTTAACCAGTAAAAACAGGGAGAGACATTTGTTACAATTGCAATGATGGGAATAATTAAAATTTCAAGCTGTTTGGCAGAGCGTTCATGGCCTTGTAGCCTTAATTCAGATCCCAGAGGGCAGCAAATAAGACTCCTTAGATCATATGATTTAGAGTATGTAGAGAAGACAACAAAACCAACAAATGAATTATGTGTAGAGCAAAGGGTGACTGCTATATTATTTATTAGAATGGAGCAAGTAATTCACAGCAAATACTCTCTGCTCAATAGATTTTGTGCTTCTGGAATTACTAAACCATATATTTTTTAACAATATTAGTTGATTTAAAGTATGTGGGTTTTATTTTTTTTTTTTGTGGGGGGTTTCTTTTTTGTTTTTGTTTTTGTTTTTGTTTTTGTTTTTGTTTTTGTTTTTGTTTTTGTTTTTGTTTTTGTTTTTGTTTTTGTTTTTGTTTTTGTTTTTGTTTTTGTTTTTGTTTTTGTTTTTGTTTTTGTTTTTGTTTTTGTTTTTGTTTTTGTTTTTGTTTTTGTTTTTGTTTTTGTTTTTGTTTTTGTTTTTGTTTTTGTTTTTGTTTTTGTTTTTTTTGGGTTTTTTTTTTTTTTTTGTGAAGTGATCATAAGCAGTTTGTTATTTTGGTCTCTAGTTTGTTTAAAGATAATTTCCTTTCACCTCTCCTGCACCCAGCACAGTATAATGAAACAAGAAATCAAAAAACTTTTCAGGTAAAATTGAAATAATTTTTTTAAAGTTATGGCATAAATTACTCCAATAAAAATTTTCAGTTTTACCTGAGACACCAAAATATGCAGTGTCTATTTCCTTACAGCCCATAGAATGTTTACCCATTTCAGGATACTTGTTATTAGAATACTATACCTTTTTTAACCTTTACACTTGAGATATAATGTCTAAATACTCTATTTTCCTGCTTAAACCATTGTCCTGTATGGGTTTGAGAATGGAGACAAAAGAATTGCAAAGCCAATAAAACTTTAGGAAGAACACTTACTGACATCATTTTTCCATTCATGCAAACTCTAATCAAAGTTTCTGTCAACTGAGTTAAAATGCCAGAGAGCTAGAAAGAGGACACTTTTTTAAGAAAGCTTGTTATAAAATCCAGGTTGCACTGGGAAAGAAATCTTAAAGACCTAGACAATTTTGAAGATATGGACCTCCCTTTTTATAATTGGGCTGCTGCAAAGCCTTTAAAAAAATATTAAGCAACTTCTGAAAATCATTCAAAGTACTTCAAAGAATACATGGATCAACATGTTTCTTGAAGGAAATTTTTATAAAGTGGCATACATGCTTTCTGATTGGATTTCAGTGTCTCTCAGATTTTGCTACAAGGAGTACTAGACTGATATATGAGGGCTGAGAAGTATATAAGTAGTGCGTACATATAATAGATTTAAATTTCTACATATTTACTATCATATTTGTTGAATACAAGAAATAACTTATATGCTTCCCAAAATAAAAAGTATGGCTTTAATTTTAAACAAGAACTATAGGTTCAGCTTTTTTTCATTCCATTCTAAGCTTTGTACTGTAACACTGATAACCTAAACTAAAAAGTCACCTAATTCCATGTTCCTCCTTGAAATAAGATAAATAACAGCTATCATGTGCAAAGTTAGGATTTATTTTGCATTTTTCCTTCACTGTATTTTTTAGGAACAGGAAGAATTTATTAAATTATAAAAAGCAATGGTGGACCTGTGGATATGGGGGGCAGAAATGAGAAAGGGAAAATCTGTTTTTAATTTAAAAATGCTTAAGTTCAATTATACACTTGCAATCCACAAATGCATAAAATAATCAAATCTAGCAGCTTTGCAACTGAATATTAACATGCTTATTAATAAGTACAGCAAGTAGCAGACAAGCACAGAAACTTAAGTATTTCAAAAATACCATTACAATACTTCTTTTGTTTATCCTTGTAATTCTAACTTCTGCAAACACATTACATAAACCCGAGCATCTTCGTCTATTTTCCAAAGCATCTTTATTTACTTACTATGAAAGTGGTATTTTGTTCCCTTTCCCTTTCCTTTTCTTTCTTTCCTTTTCCCTCTCCTTTTCCCTTTCCCTCTTCCTTTCCCTCTCCCTCTCCCTTTCCCTTCTCCTTCCCCTTCCCCTTCCCCTTCCCCTTTCCTTTTCCTTCTCCCTCTCCCTCTCCCATCTCCCTCTCCCTCCCCTCCTCTTCTTTCCCCTTCTCTCTTCTCCCCTCCCCTTTCTTCCTCTCCCCTCTGTTTTCCCTTCCTCTCCCCTCCCCTTTCTTCCTCTCCCCTCTGTTTTCCCTTCCTCTCCCCTCCTCACCTTGCCTCACATCATCTTGCATCACCTCATACCTCATCGCATCACACTGCCTTCCATGCCTTTTCCTTCCCCTTCTTCTTCACTTTTAACTTCTCCTTACCTTTCCTTTTCCTCTTACCTTTTCCCTTTCCCCTTGCCTTTCCCCAATTAAGCTAACAACATTACCCTATTTGTGTAGCAATTCTTCCCCTCTTCCAATAAAATCAGCTCAATCTCTGGTAATGAGATAACCTTATTTCATAACATGTTTTAAAAGTAAATATCAAAGAACCATATGTGTGTGTATGAACTCCCATGTATTTGCACATTCGCTGTCTGAGGAAGAGCAGACTTTATTCTAGCAGTTTTGTGTGAGTAATACTCCTTTCCTATAATGTAGGCATAAGATCAAAAAGAAAACCAACAAGAAAAGCCAACAGACACAGCCTCTCCCCTCACCCCCAAACTAATACCTAGGCAGCAGCTGCCAAAGATAATGGACTTACTTTTTACATTTTTAACCACAAGAACTGTATGAATTATTTAGGAACTTTAAATATATAATGCTTTCAAGACAGGGAAATGGACCAGGTTTCTAAGATATTGACCTCAAAACTGCCATATGGAGAAGCAAAGTATTAGATTTTTAACTATTCTGATTTTAATCTTTACCATACAGTCTATCAGTGTATTGATTAGAACACTAATTTCTTTCTTCTAGTGAAGGCCATTTGAAGATATTACTAGCTGACATTCTAGGAAATGCATTATTTTGTCTTCTTTATCTTCCCACATAATCACAATGTCCCAGAGCTTGTTTTGTCAAGGTTGGTGTTTTGTCAGCTTTTTTTAAAGCATGACATTCTAATTTTCACAAAGACCAGCTTTTTGTTCAGTTCTTAAAGGAATAGGAACATTACCATTTATTTAATGATAGGTTCAGATTTTACAGTCAGAGGTGCTGATCCAGCTGCACATCCTACAAATTGCGTTCCAATGCTCATTAACAAAAGGGGACAGAGAGACTGACTTAAATTCGCTACTTATCCTAGAAATAAATGAAATTAATAGTAAAAGATGTATGTAGAATTATCCTATTAAGCAGATATTAAGAAATGTAGGATTTCAGAGATATTGTTAAAAAAAGGTTTACTGATTTCTGATAGAAATCCGTATAGGCCTTCAATTATTAATGAGACCTAAAAACTTCCAAGGTGTGATTTTCAAGTCATCTACAACACCATGATGTCTGTTGTCAAAAAAAATCTGAGAGAATGTCAAGATGTCCACTTACACTCCACATACCTAGGTTGAAGTGCAAAAAAATACAAGAGTTCTGAGAAAAAATTGTTATTTATAGTGGTAAAGTATTATATATAAACAAGGTATTTAATAGTTTTTAATGTGCTATAAACCCAGTGAAATTAGTTTAGAGCTATACTGTAACTTCTATACAATGCTGTCTTTTTTGTTTTCTCCTGTGCTTTTGAAAAGCAGGTCAGGCATTGAAAGCTGTAGATTCAGGTCAGAAATGAGAAGAACTTTCCTGCAACCAATGAAACACTGGAATAGACTTATTGGGGCCTCCAGAAGTTGAAGTCTTTAAAAACAACTTAGACCACCCTTGTCAGGAATAATAAAACTGTAGCTGTTTCTGCTCTGGGGTGGAAGAACAGAAAAGATTTCCTCCTGAGTCTTTTCTAGCCCAATCAAGCGATTCTAGGACAGTGCCACAATAAAATGTAGTTTTCAATACCTTCTTAGATGTTTAATGTACCACAGATTGACTGGTACAGGTTTCAAGAGGAAAGGAAAAAATCTCAAGCAGTGTATTCTAGAAACCTTTCAAATGTAGTATTTTAATACTCTTCATTCCCTAATATGATTCACCTTGTTTTATAATAGAAGGAAAGTAAGATACAGAATCATTCAATCTTCCTCAAACAAATTCAAGCTGAAAAACTCTAGAACTCTCATTGCACATTCTGAGAAGAAATGGCATGAGAATTTATTGATGTATCTTAGAACTTTTTTTACAATATCCATTGCTGTAGTTTAGCTATTGCCTGAAAACAATGCAAAACAAAGATGAAAAGATTTAGAAACTAAAAAAGGAAAGTTATAGTGGAAAACCTGACAATAAAAATATACACTAAAACCTACAGAAAGCAACTGTGTTCTGAACTTATTGTTTCCAAGACTTGAAATTCTTTAATTCGATTTCACTTCTAAAGTACTTAACAGCTGATTGCCGTTAGTATATAGGGTTACATTCCTTCCAACAAAGATGATCAAGACAAGTATTTGAACAGAAAGAGTAAGCAACATAAGAATTCCTTCCACCTGAATTTTGATAATACATTAAAAAAAGAATTATAAATAAACTTTTACTTAATTAAAACATAGATAAAATGCTACAATTAACCAGGTACAGATTTAGGTATGCTGGTGCAGTCTTGATGCTATTAAATATCAATAACAAGATTTTTACTCCCTTCATTAAAGCCACAATATATATATACATATATATTTTTTTTAATAGATATGTATTACATAGGGAACTGGAGAAAAGATTTTCAGAAGTTTCTGTCTAAAAGAAAACTTACTTAAAACATATAAGAAAGAAAGAAAAAAGAAATATCTGAAAATTAAGCAAAATTGAAGAAATGAATCCAAATATTCCAAGTGTTGTAATTAAGGATTTGTGAGCTTTTCAATATATATAAAACTCCCAAATGTTGTCATACATATTGAAGTGAAACAAAGCAAAACAAAACAGAAAATTCACAAATAAATGAAATATATATGCGAAAAACTTCTTCAATATGTCAAATATTACATATAGCAGAACTCTATGGACCTTGTGCAGGAACCCCAGTAAGTGCTCAGTTTGAAGACCTGTTTGTGAAGAGAGTTGAATATACCTTTGCATGTTATGGACCTCTGAAGATGTGAGCAAGAGCGCCCTGATGCATTGTTTTCTTACATGATTCTAATCTGATCCTAAACTCATCATTACCAGCTATACCAGGCCATTGACATGGTGTCTGTACCCATATATTCTCTACTAATTAATGTAGGAATAGAAGTGAAATTAGAAGAGAAGGTCCTTGTAAAGGAGGGCCACAAAGATCAATAGAGGACTGTAAATCCCTCCATCAAGAGAGGCTGAGAGAGCTGTGGTTGTTCAGCCTGGAGAAGAGAAGGCTTTGAGGAAACCTTATTGTGGAGGCTGAGAAGAAAAATAAAGGAAAATTTTTACCAGGCCCTGTAGTGATAGGAGAAGTGTAAACTAGAAAAGGGTAGATTTATATTGGATATAAGAAATAAATTATTCACTAGGACAGTGTTGAGACACTGTGACAGGCTGTTGAGAGTAGTTGTCAATTCCCCGACTCTGGAAGCACTTGAGGTCAGGTTGGATAGGGTTTCAGCACTTGGTCTATTTGAAGATCTCCATGCCTATGTTAAGAGTATTGCACAATATGATCTTTAAAGGTCCCTTTCAACCCAAGCCATTCTATATTTTTATGATTTATTCTTTCATTTTAGTGCTGGCCATTTACTGGTTTGATCTATGAAATCTGGCCATTCTGTTTAGACAACAGCATAAGCCATGTAATGAGAATAAAAAGCTGGTTGGGTTTTTCAAAGCTGTACAAGGTGGTTTATAACTGCATTATTTTCAACAGGGAAACTTCAAAGAGCAGGTAATTTTTAAAATACTGCCTTGTTGATCCTCATGTAAAAAAAAGTAAAGGATATTTAAATATTTTGAACAGAAAAATAATTTTTCAACAGCGAACTTGTTATTTATTACAAAATACATGGTAATTTGTATTTGGCTTGAGAACATTTCTGTATATTTTCTATTTTCAAGGATATCGTATTTTTTGTGATCTTGATTTTATCTCTGCTTTTACAGCAACATTCTTCCTATTTCCAAATTTATTGTGAAATTAGAATATTATCATTATATTTAAAAATCTAAATGACTATTGTATATAAAATTGAAAATTCCATGTAAGAAAGGATTCTCAATATGTTAAAACCAGTATTAATAGTACATGTTATACAAAAAGACCAAGGAATTCTAGTGATACAAAAGGTAAAGTCTATTTATTGTATGTCTGCCTTTTTGATGAATCTTAAATCTGCTTTGCAAAAAATTATTTTTTTTTCCTCCAGAAATATTCAGAAAAGAGAAGAATACAAAACCTCTTGAAAAAATTCAGA
Source organism: Agapornis roseicollis (assembly GCA_002631895.1). Taxonomy (NCBI): domain Eukaryota; kingdom Metazoa; phylum Chordata; class Aves; order Psittaciformes; family Psittacidae; genus Agapornis; species Agapornis roseicollis. Next base: position 80,394 of record NDXB01020475.1, read on the forward strand.
TGTCTAAAAGAGTGGTGGAACCACTGATCTTAAAGCTCATTGGTATTGTTTATGTTGTGTCATGTTTGCTAGGCTTTGCATCTTTTATTAGCTGTACATCAGGTATAAATCAAATTATCAATGTAATATATGAACTAAACAGTTTATTCTAACCTTGTTCCCTAAATGTAGGAGAGAAGAAATCAATATGCTTGTTTCATTTCTGGGAAGAGCATGTACACAGTCATGAAGGGAAGGAGTAATCAATTATAACTGACTACTTACAAATCACTGAATATTGCCAGCAAAAATTGTTTCAAAGTAAGTGAAATATCAAGACACAATTAAATCTGATGACATATTCAGATCAGAGATCTTCAGGTCTAGTCATAGATAAGACATACATTCCTTAATTACCCTTCTCCTTAATCAATTTGTTCAATCTCTGGTGTTGTTTGTACTCTTATCAACAGAGACTCCTTTTGTAATAGGACAAAATATTTAAACATAACCAAGACCATTCCAAGGAAGTATTTGAGTCAAACATTACACATAGCCTATCTGTATCAGGCTAAGAAAGTAAGGGCTATTCAACCTGGAGAAGAGAAGGCTGTGTGGAGACCTCATAGCAGCCTTCCAATATCTGAAAGAGGTCTAAAAGGATGCTTGGGAGGTACTTTTTATCAGGGACTGTGCGATAGGAGAAGGAATAATAGGTTTAAGCTTAAACAGGGGAAGTTTAGATTAGGTATAAAAAAGAAGTTTTTTGCTGTGAGGGTGGTGAAGCACTGGAGCAGGCTGCTCAAAGAAGTGGTGAATGTTCCACCCCTGGCAGTGTTCAAGGCCAGGTTGGACAGAGCCTTGGATGACATTGTGTAATGTGAGGCATCCATGCCCATGGTAGGAGGGTTAGAATTAGGTGGTCTTAGGGTCCTGCTCAACCTTAACTATTCTATGATTCTATGTTTCAGTGAATGGTCAGAGGTAAAAAGAAAAAAAAATAAAAGAAAGAAATCTTCAGGAACATTCACAGGAGTGCTAAAAAAATTGGACTTTTAAGTTTAACTTCAGGGATATTTCAGTCTCTCCTGAGTCTGTTCCTGAAGATACCTGCATAAACTGTTACTGGAACAGACAGCTCAAATGCCTCACTTTGTCAGTGTCAGGCAAAAGGCATTATTTACATGCATTCTACTTGAGCAGGGAAAACATCCAGCTTTCTGAAACATTGCATTTGAGCAGACAGAAAGTTGTTAACTAAACAATATACTATTGTATCTTTTGGAATATCACCTTGCAGTGCAATTACGAGCTAAGAAAGGGTAAAACCCAACACAGGGATTCCTGTTTCTGCCCTAGAACAAAACAATCAAACCAACCAAAGACAAATTGGATTTTTCACTGCAGAGACACCCCAAATTTCTCATACCTACCGGAAAATCACTACAATGAGCATTTTTTGCTCCCATTTCAAAATACCACTGAGGTTCTGTCTGTAAAATCTGGTGCAACTTTAACATACAGATTTTACACAGCCAACAAGCTACGTGTTTCACTAGACTGAGTTTAAAATGACTACCTTAGAAAGGCAGCCTGGTAAAATGGCTAAAATAATATGTCTGCAAGTTACATTCTGTAAATGTTTATCGTTTTCAGTATAAACTGCTCAGTGGATATCAGATAAAGAATATTTTTTTCTTAATGTTTTCAGTAGTCACTGTACAAAAAAATATCTTTCAATGTAAGATGCATTTATTTCACCTTACGTTTCTGGAGACTGTGGGATGAATTGCATTCTTTGAGGTCTCCATAAATATCAAAAGCAGCAAAAATCAAAGAAGAATTTTTGAGAACAGAATCTGTGATGGTTTAGTACTATACATTATCTTGGAGAACATATTCATGAAACGTGCTAATAAAATGCATTCAAATTTTGTTAAAATATATTTTGAAAGAAAAAGACTAAATATGACAAAGAAATTCATGATATTACAATTTACTTATGATGAATGTTTTAAAAAAATAGGAGTTTTGTCTAAAAATTTCATGTTCTCATATGATGTATTTAAACTGACAACATCTATGCACTTACCCTCCTAGTATCTGCCAAATCTTTTAGGTTCATGAGACTCAGAAACTAACTTAAAACGAAGGGACTGATAAAAAGAGGTCTGCTTTTTTTTTTTTTTTTTTTTTTCAGTGTCTTTACAATGCTTTCTAATGTATTTAACAGAATTTATTTATGTTGTGCATTTATATAATAATTCTTCAGTAATGGGACTGGTTTTTATTTAAAAGGCAAATGCAATTCTGTGTGAGCCAATTCTCTGAGCAACTGATGAGCAGCTGAAAGAAGAAAACGTATAACAGGGTGAATTACGTGTAAACAGTGCTATTTCAAGGGCTCTGTTACGGCATGTGCCTTTTTGTACTCTTACAGACAGAGTTGAAAGCAGATAGCAAGGTGCAATTGTTAGCTCAAATAATATCACAAACTGCTTTATGTCTTAAAGATGAAAAATAAAAAATATCTTGGAGAAAATTAAACAGTAAGTAGATGACAAGCCCAACAAAATGGTACGCGTATTCATAATGAAACAACAGGGTGTATAGTGTAATGCATTATAGTTCCACAATCAATACAAATTATTGGATATAAAATTACATTTTGATTACCAGAGTGAAAACACAAGCTTCTAAAATCATTCCTCACACCACTATTGATGTTAGTCTACTTTTTCTATTGCTTTTTTTAAGAATTTCATGTCAATCCTTTAAGTCTCCATTCTACTGCTAAATGCTAATGAAATGCATGAAGGAGAAACCTGGAAGTTTTAATGTTAGAGAGTTCTAAATGTTATTTTTCATCCTTTAATCTCTGTGCTTTTTCTAACACAGCCTGTTGAAGGCTAAAACCTATCTTCTTAGTCAGACTACACATGGGAACTACCAGAATTTTCCTGACCTTTTAGCACCTTCATTTATTTCATGTTATTAGCCTTTACCACTCCATAGCAGCTTTCTGTCATGTGGCACTTTGCTTCCTGCTGGTTCCCATGGCAATGGTCAAGTCATCTGTCAAATGACAGAGCAATATACTGTAGTCATCTCTCAATGCTGGTAAGTGGGTTCTTTTATTTTTCATTTGTCAAGTTGTCAAATACTCAGCAACAAGCACAGTATTTCTGCCTCTTCTTTTTTTGAGAGGTGAAGTAGGAAACTTAAGGACTGAGATGAAGATAGGAAGATAAACCTAGGAATATTTTTCACTGTGGTATTCTTTTTTTTTTTTTTTTACTTACTTACAATTTAGGAATGTGGAATTATCTGATTTGAATACCATGTAGTAAAAATTTCTCCCCATCCTCATCTGTAGTGAGACTAGTGTGTGCGTCTTGTTATTCTCTCCATTGTCTTGAATGTGCCAGTATTTCAAGTTTGCTGCAGTTCCATTGTTTATTTTGATGAACATCTGTCTGTATTTACAATGTATGTCTGACTACGTACCACTGAAAAACTATGTACCAATGTCTGTACAAGGAAAGTTTCATCACAATACTGGAAACCTACCTTGGAAAGAAATAGAATAATTGATAGCAAGCATGAGGACAGCAACCAGGCTAACAGTGAGAAGAACTACTACACACAGTTGAAAATTCAAGGGTATAACTGCAGTGGGCAGACTTTAGTTACATAAAAAGTACTTAAGCCATGACTCAAATGTAGTCATCCTATGCTTGCTAGACAATGGATTACATGATGTTGAACATTAGAAAAACATTAAGTTTCAGGAGTAATGAGAAAGAGATGCACAAAAATGCCATCTGAAACCTACATCCTAATCAGTATTTTGATAGAAAACTTCACCAAGAACAGCATTGTGTGCAACAACTCTGCTGAGGGTGCAAAGAACTATTTTTATTTTTTTTCTCAGAGACTAAGCACACAAACACTGAACCTCAGGTTACTGGACTGTCTATTCAGCCACACAGCCCTTGCTCACTCCCTCTCCCCCCTTCCTTCCCCTGCTCACGGAGGGATGGGGAGGAGAATGGGAAGAATGTAACTCCCACAGGTTGAGATAAGAACAGTTTAGTAACTAAGATATAACACAAATCACTACTGCTACCACCAATAATAATAATTAAAAGGGAAATAACAAGGGAAGAGAATCTCTCACCACCTGCCAAAAGATACCCAGCCAGAGCCAAGCAGTCATCTAACCCTTCTGGGTAACTATCACCAGTTCTACATCCTGGGCATGACATGCTGTGGTACGGAATACCTCTTTGGCTAGTTTGGGTCAGGTGTCCTGTTTCTGCTTCCTCACAGCTTCCCCTCCTCCCTGGCAGAACATGAGACTCAGAAAGTCCTTGGTCAGAGTAAACATTACTTAGCAACAACTAAAAACATTGGTGTTATCAGCACTGTTCCCAGATTGAAAGTCAAAAACACAGCACTGCACCAGCTACTAAGAAGGAGAAAAATGACTGCTACTGCTGAACCCAGGACAATTGGACACAAGTGTAAAGAAGTCATTGTTAAGAAAATGCCAAGTAATATCCAACCATAAAGTAAGATAAGAAAAATCCTTATTGCCTTTTTGCAAGGTACGATATTGATCTTAACTTGTTTGGTGCTTGAAAAAGAATATAATCACCAGTGTTGCTGTTGACATTCAAATAGGAACCTCCAAAGCAGAATAAGAAACAAGAATACTAATCTGGCCATGGGTTTGCTAAATTCTGACCAGCAGAATTTTCACATTTACACAGTTTTCCTTGTTCAGCTTTCTACCATGTAGAGGAATTTATAGAAAACATAACACTAATTAGAAATATGAGAAAGTATTTGTAATTTATAATTGAACATTGGTCATTGATGCATGTTTACAATAAATGAACTGCAGATACATTTCCTACATCTAAAAAATAAATATGAGGAACACAGAAATAATTTGTTTAAAAGGACAGAGTTTTCTTACCGGGTAAATAAAGTAATAGTAAAATATGGTCATTTTAGGTCAGTGTTCACAGAAAATTACTTCAAAGGAATGTCAGATTGACTTTTATTAACTATAGCCATATATTTTACTAAAAGTAATCAACATTTTTATTTGAATAGTATTTTAAATACCAATGGCACTGTTCATCACACTCGGATTACATTAACGCAGTCCATACTACTTCAACATTCAGTAACAGTCAGTAATTGCTGACTATTTGGTTCCTTTCCGTACAGTTTAAAAGATATAGGTAAACAGCCCCTTGTCTGTATCTTCCCTAGAATTTCTCTGTTGTTTAAACCTATGACCATAGCAAGTCTCAGTGGCTTTGTCATAGCTCTAGCTATCATGATCAAGAAAGTAACTACAGGCTTCAACCTTAACCTGAATCCTTCCTTGTAAAGATGGCACATTATGACTGCCAAGTGATTGCAATACTACCTTTATTATTTATATGAAATTGCATCTTTTTCAAAGAGTTACTCAGGAATTAATTCATGAAATTCTCTATCTTCAACTCTATAGTGACTAGGTGTTTTAATAGGTATGTAAAGCCCCCATCCCCTCACTCCTGATATGACTAAATAAAGAAAAAAACAACCCCCACAATCTTTTTGATGTTTAATAAACCATCAAAACCCTTTGAATAAAATAGTCGTCTTCATTAGGGGTTTTGTTTGGTTTTTTATTTGTTTCTTTGTCTCATCATGATAGAACAAAGGTAATGACTGCTTTTCTCTTACCACTTGTCAGAGGGGATTCGTGTCTTCGTAAAATATGCTGTTAATTAGAGATTATCAGAAATAATACCAAACACAGTGGAAAACACATTAGTGCATTCGGCTGCATCTATGGGAACTTCTATAATGGGTTTTGGAAAATTCCATTTGTTAGAAAATTCACAAATTATTCTACTGAAGAAATTTTTATATTACATTATACTCTTGACCACTTACATAAAAAAAATCTGATGCTTAATTAGATTTTTGATTCTTTCTACTCATAACACTACATACATAATTCTTTTATTTTCTTCTTGTTTCTGAGTAATAATTTACTTAGCAAAGTTTTCAAAGAGAGAGAAATTACTGAACTCATGTACTAATAGGTGGTTTATATACTGTAATTGCATACAAGTATTTAACATGCATGTGAATTACACCAAAGTCAGAAGACAAAATAAAAGATGCTTGAAGGTAATAAAAATTACTTGTTATAAACTTTATGTCATCATTTAGAACACACTCTTTTCCTGCAGGTCTTAAATTTCTAGTTTGTAAGAATAGACAGTATGTTGTCAGCTTACATGAAAATGCAAAAATACTCCATTCTTTCATCCAAGATTGCATTTTTAATGCTTATTATTTTCTTGACTATTTCTGCAAGGTTTGGTTAAATATGTAGCCATTTTTTGGTGCTTATTTGTGTTGGACTTTTCAGTCTTTTTATCTCTGTACTGCAGTAAGAATTCACTGACTTCAGGGTAAGTTGAAGTGAGTGTTTATAGATACTGAGAAAGAAATACCCATATTATTAAAAAAAACCCCCAATTCTTCATCCTTTTCATTTCAGTTCAGTTTTTCTAATGGGTAAGTAATCTATTGTGGACTATGCAACAAAATATGCTTTTTCAGAAGAAAATAATACTTCACATGGGTTTCTTTTTTAATGCTTATCTTTCTCCCGTAGCTCTCAACTACACTTTTGCTATAGTTTTCCACCCTGATTGAAAGAAGTTAGTGTTAGATTTGACAGTGATGAGAAACATGGTTTCTAAAAAAATTAAAACATTCTCCAGCAGTAGAATTTTACCACCAGAACGGATGACAGAACTAGTTACTTCATTAAAATGAGTAGATGTTTTTACATTGAAGATTTTCTTTCCTAGCATTGTTATAACTGACACTTGAGAGGCATGGACAAATGGAAACATGACAGAAAAGAACAAAGATGATAACTGGATATTGTGGTAACAAGGCTTATGGCAAAAGATTGAAGAACTAAGCATTTCCAAATCTCATACTGGAGAAAACTGAGGGAACATATGATTGTAGCCTTCAGCTCAAAAAGTGAGCTGCCTCAAAACCTGATACCTATGACTGCAGAGTGTGCAAGAAAAGCCAGTGGGTTTAAATTGTACTGGGTGGGGTTAGAGTAGGTGTACAAATAAAACAAATAAAACTTTGTCATGTTAGAGTGCATTATGTACAGGAGATTTTACAACCTGACATGCAGTTATGCAATTTAATCCCTGGAAATTTTACATGCAAGCTAGACAGTTATTCAAAACACTGTCATTACTTTTTCTTGGTGGAAGGAGTATGAATTAGTTGATAACCTCTTTTTTGATCAAGAGAACATGTAAGAGCTTGTATGCTGTGAAGTCAGGGACAAACCATCATTGCTTTGGGTATGTTAGAATTTGCTAGTTTATCTTCTCCACATCAAGAAGAGACACTGAACATAATGCTGAGTCTTAAGTATTCACCACTGTACCTCTAAGAAAAGGGTGCTGGTATTTAACACAAAATAACCTTGCAAATTGTGTAGTTTTACTCTTACTAATGGATACTTTTGCGATTTTTCTCCATTCTGATATTTATTTATTTATTTATTCTGGCAAGCTGGAGACAGACATGCATCCATGGTTTAACAGCTGTAATACCTGGCAGTTGTTTGAACTGGTATTGTAGTTCAGTATTATCTTAATTTATAGTTTACACATCATCTGACATTGCAAATTAGGAGAGGGATCTCATTGACAAAATGTTTGTCATTCTCTTCACAATCCTTATTTATGCTTAGTTAATTTTTCACACAAACATGAGGCAAGAATTCTGGTGTTTGTAATTTTAGTATCTCTGATAGGTGAAAGATTAGTGAAAGCTGTGAATAAAAAGAAAGGTGAAAGCAGTGAATAAAAGAACACTCTTAAGAACACAAAATATTTTTTAGAATGTGTCTAACATTGAAAGATTATTTATTAAAACATTCAATAAATACTTAACAGAAACCTAATATGCAGGGAATACTGACAGCTCTTGCTCTCTCTCTCTCTCTCTCTTAGTAAAACCTGAGACCATTTCTCACCTTTTGGTCAGTTAATACTTCTCCCTGTTCTAGTATATGATCAAGAGTTGAGACAAGGAAATTTGTATTTTTCTCTGATCCTAGACTTAGAGTGACAGATGATAGACCAGAAGTGAAAGTGAAGCGTAATTATTTCTTTCACATTAACAGAGTTTCCAGTTATAATCAAAGCAAAGTGCTTGTCACAACCAGTGTAACATGAGCCCTCTGTGTCACTAATCGCACCACTGTGCTGGCAGTCAGTGTCAAGCTGAAAGTGCCATTAGGAAACAAACAACCACATTAAACAAATGGATAAAGCCATGATTCTAGAGCAACAGCATACTTAGAAATAGCATAGATCACAGTTTTCATATATATATAGACCTCAGTGATACTATTACACATTCATCATAATGCTTGCTTTTCCTGGATTTTATTGTATATATTTCCCTAATTTTCCAGCCTTGAATGTTGGGGTCCCTCCATATATTTAATTAAATCTGCCAATAAATTTCCAAATCATCTTGAGTAGCCAGTCCTACTGCAGACTTATCTCGCTCTCCTTTGATTTTACTAGAGAAAAAATAAGATTTGTGCTTTGACAGGGTAAGCATTTGCTTTATCAGGCAGCATATTTGTGTAGGCATGTCTCAGCATAATGTGCACCAGAATCTGAGATTATAACTACTTTGTTCTCCTAGTAGGTTAATGATAAAATTATTTAGGTATATAGATACAGAGCACCAGGCTCTTTAGGAATTATGTGTCGTTGTCTCACCCTAAATTGGATCTAGAATTACGTTAAAGGAAAAGACTGGACTTTGCATAAGGAAGAGGAGATTGTGAGAAACAGTAAATCCCAGGAATTCAGGACTATAAACCAACACAAGTTCTGGAGTCTCTTTACCTTGCCTGATCGCTCCTCAGTACAGACGTCTAGGTGGGATTCTGACTTAGAGGCATAAGCCTGCAGATGGTAGCCTCACGCCAGTGACTCCTGACCCAGGAGATGACAGTCTTGCTCAGAATGGGTGGTTAAAGCCCTTCCAGAATCTTGATTAGCGAAGACAAGCCACTCCTATTTTTAAACCCAGGCTGATGGAGCTCATCTAGCCTTGTATGATCTTCCATCTAAGAGAAGGACACTCTTACAAAACCTAGGACTTTGCTGTCACCATCCTAGCTAGCTAAGTTGTGGCAATTAAACCTCAGGTGTAAAGGGTGGTGCCAGTTCTGCGTATGCTGCCCTCACCTAAAATATCCCCTGTGCAGGCTGGAAGGGCTTACTGTCACTTATGTGTATGGACACGCGAAGGTTGAAACGGCAGGTGAAAAGGTGCATGGGAAGCTGTATATCCAACCTTGCGTGCGGGTGAATCAGGACACTGGTGGCTCGAGATTGCCCCAGGAGATGTCAGTCCTGGTTGGAAACTTCCTGATTACCTAAGCAGCCTTTTTTACAACCAGATTTGCCTATCCCACATGTCCTTTGTCATTGTGCTTGTAGTAAGAGTGGGTAAAGCCCTTCCCAAATCTTCATTCACAAAGCCAAGCCATCATCATCATCGTCATCATCACACAATACAGAGGTAATGGAAGTGGAAGAGGGAGACAATGATTTTATGGGAAGTTGCTCTGATTAAAGCCCACAGAATTGTGTTTCACAATCAAGACTTGGCAGTGAATCTTTATTAAACCATTGTAAAAGCATAAGAAAAGTACATCAGATCTAAGTATATCTTCTTTTAAATATATTTGGAAAATGATTTTGTTAATATTGGACTTGAATGAGGCTGTAAAGCCTGAAGAATTGTGTTGACTGCATGCTGTTTTCAATGCAAATGTTCGTTTAGGCTGTTGTACAAGAAAACCTGTTTCTCTTTGTACTGTTTTTAATTTTATTCCTCTCCAAATATCCCTTAATTTTTAAATCCAGTTACAAAACTATTCAGCAATTCCACTATTGCTACAGACCTTATTATTCCCACTATTTCAACCATTTGTTTCAGTACTATGTAACCTATAATTCATAATTAGTGTTAAGATTGTTTTGCAATTGGGTTTGTAATTGGGAATTAACATCTTAGTGGCTTAAAATGGTATTTTATAACAACCTATCATAGTAATGAATTTCCAGATACTCATGGTTAGTTTGTGACATGACATGATGTATCTTTTTGCCCTCTGTCCTGTAATTTTTCATGGTGTTGTTCTAGTGTCATTTCAGTAATGGAGTTAGAATAGTGAAGGCTAAACACCTCTACTGAAATTATTTGTGCAATATTTTGAACTCTTCTGTATCATTCTTCATTTTCATAATAAATTCCACTATCTATATAACTTATTCCAGCTCTGGATAAACAACTGCTTTTGATAAACCCATCCAAGCTAGCATGATATCTATGGCATTTTGTAAAATAGGCAATACTTCTCAATAGCATCTGTTCACTGAGAGTATTTGTTAAGAACTTGTACAACGATGGGTTACCAAAAGACCTGCCCATACTGAAGTATTTTCTTGAACTTTTATATTTGACTTAAGTTTGCATTTTATTCACAGGCAAAAATTGCAGCCATGCAGAGGAAAGGTCAATTTTACTATTATTATTGTTAATAATAATTATTATTTTTAATTTTTTTTTTTTTGCATATTTCTGCTTCACTGTGCAGTGTTTTCCCAGGGAACTCTTCTCCCTTTTTGTTCTTACGCTTTACCCTAATGCTAAGTTTTGAAATCCATTTAGTTGGAGAAAAGTGTATGATCAATGACAGGTTCATTTTAGACAACCAAGTTGTGCAAATATAAACAATCTAAAGATCTGACATGTGAAGCATGGAGTTCCAAGGGAGAAAACCCAGCCTGCTGTGTTTAAGAGCTCATTCAAAACAACAGCCTACCCATGGCCATGAGATCTGTAGAATACTCTACACCATGAGCCTGACTGTAGTCATTTTGTAACAGTAATGCCTCCTGCTGATTCTCCACATTCAAAACCACAAGCTCATGGGAATTTAACTGCTTCCAACCCTTATTTTCAGGCACATTGTATATAACTCCCCTGAATGTCCACTCTCCTCACCACTTGACACCATCCTAGTGCTGCGCTCTGCAGCGCCTAAGATACGAAGAGTGTAACATCCATCCTCCTTTTCACGATATTTTATTTTTTTGAAATTCATTTTAGATCTCAAATTCTTTTGCAATGACCTGTTCCACAAAAGGAAAAGAAACTTCCAGAAAGACAGCAATGCAGATGCTACTAGACCTCGTGACCCCAGGCAAAGGCAGAGGTCCACAGTGCAAAATTAGAATATTAAAACCCATTTAAACAAAAGATTTCGAGTGCACCACAAATTGTTGTCATGGCTGGAATGCATTTCTCTAACTGATAGAAAGCAGAAAAAAGGCATACAAAGGTTTCCGTGGAAAGAGTCTATTCCACTCAGGTAGTGGAATAGGACATCTTATGTTGTACATTGCTTTCATACAGGATGAAACTGATTTGCTTCTCATTGACATACAAAAAATAGAATTTATAGAACTATCCTTATGTCCATCAGACAACTGTACAATTAACCTTTTAATCCCAATTACTTCTAGTAAAGCATTACTCTGAAAAAGCTTTTACTGAGGCTTTACCTTTCTGTTTGCTAAGGACTACTCATAACTGCCAAGATGTCATATCTTTGGGTTAATATAATATCTTATTATTCAATGACTTCTCTTGTGTTTCCATTATTGTATTAATTACAATCCAAGCACATGACCTAAGTGTTATTGATTTTTCTATTTATCTAACACTGATTTGTTTTAGCTAACAATATGATTCCACTATTACTGATTACAAATAATCTTTTTAAGCAATTGTTTCATAATATGTACTAAAATACAAATTCCCTCTGAGGCAAAGGCTGGTGTTATGTAGAGCTAGTGCTGTATAGAAAGCAATATATTTGACCTAGACTTTTCAAAAAGGGAAAAACATTTTTCTCCATGTCTGGAGGTTCAGCTGCTCTTTCCACCAGATGATTGACACTATGTAACAATGTCTTCTGCTTTGTCCCATAGCTTCCTAATCAGTCATTAGAAATCCAAAAGCAAATGGATGCTTTTTAGAAGTAGTGAGTCTCCTAATGAAATAGATAGGGCAAAGAATAGATTAATATAAGAACATTTGGAAAAAAAATCTCTACATCAGATGAAGGAAGACCTAATTATAGTTTTAAAACCTGGATTCTCAAAGAGGAAGTCTATACTCCAGTACTTGTCTCTGCCTTCCTACTCAGATATACAGAAGAATCCCCACACTTGAATAAGCTGGAAAAAAAATTATGAGGAATTGCAAAGAAGTGTGAAAGGCCCAGAGACAATTAACACATTTTTGTTCACTAAGCAGCTCCAAAACTGGAAGCTTGACCAGATCTCTACTCTTCCCTCAGCCCTGTTGCTTTCCAGTTTTTACCTTACGCTATTTTTTTCAATGGAATTATTTTTCATCTGTTATTTCCAACACTCCAGAATTTTGAGCTGATGAGGGTGTAGGCATACTGAGTGAAATCCTATCCAGATTTTCAAGTTATTTTCCATTAAAGTTTTAGTTAGAAGTTTAGTATCTTGCACTGGTATTAATTAAACTAAATCTATATTACATTTACAGCTATAGTTTGAAATTTACAGTATTGTGTATTCTGATGAGCTGAAACTAATAAGTGGTTTATCCTTTTCTTTTTTCTTTTTTTTTTTTTTTTTTTTTTCTCCCTTTTTTCTTT
>NDXB01020475.1:93319-109030 GCA_002631895.1 Agapornis roseicollis
TTTTTTTTTTTTCTTTTTATCTCCCTTTTTCCATTTAGAATAGCACAGATTTATATTTATAAAAAAATATCTCCCTAGCGACTTTGGCTTTTGATACAACAAATATTTTTGCATTAAAACACCTATTCAACTCTCATACCATTTTGAGAAAGGTCAAACTGCAGAGCACAGAAGTGTAAAAGGAATCAATCTTCATCATAAATCTGCAACAAATGAGTGCTCATGTAAACTTTGGGGTGGTGCATAGCTGGCTGGAAGCAGTCAGGAAAAGGGGCAAAAGACACTATTATATTAGACAGAAACTATCTACATGATCATAAAAATGTACATCTGTGTCTCAGATTCTGTGTCCAGTAAACTAATCTGTGGCAGAAATTAAACTCTTATATCAGTGAAGTTTTCCCTATTCAAGGATATATACATATATACAGAAGTTATGACATGTATACAGTAGTTATTGCATTAACAACCTAGGTGAACTACTTACTGTTTATGTAAATAAAGATATGAACAATCACTAAAAGTATACTTCTATTCAGTATTTATAATACTGAATGTACTTCTATTCAGTATAGTTAATTGTTAGCTTTTTATCACTGAAATACAAGAAAAACATCTTTCACGAATGCAAAAATCTCCTAATACTAGGTAGAAAACTTATACAAGAATTCTTAGAATTAAGTTCTGGGAATTATTACTCATAGTTGTTCCTTTTCTCAATAACTAAACAGAGATCTTCCCCAGACAGTGCTGTGATATTTGTAATGGGTAAGTACATGTCTGGAGAAATATACATGCTAGAATGAATAGAAAGATAGCAGTAGGACCTGACTGACCTGAATAAACTAACCTGGTAGTTATACCAGAAGAAAGCTTTCATGAGACTGAGTCATTGGCATAAATTGACTTTTGTTCATTTCTGAAAACCCTTTGAATTTGCCTAAATGTCCTTGTATTTATTTCATTTATTAAATAAATAAATTTATTTATTAAATTTATTAAATTTCCTTGTATTTATTCCTTTTCTTATGTATAGACAAACGATTATGAGTTGTAAACATTTTTATGTAAATTTGTATTTGAACAAGTACAGTTTGTCCCTTTTTTAAGTTTGTACTTTATTTCCTCCAGACAGGCGACCTTATCAGGCTGTAGCTTACACCATTATTTGCTTTTTCTAGGTTTTGGGTGGGCTTGGCAGGGAACATTGGGTGTTTGTATACACTTCTTCAAGGTATCAAATGTATCATCACTTTTCAATAAAGAACTTACTTACCTACATTCTCTTCTGTTTTTCTGATCAACATATAATGACCACTCCTGAAATATTCACGGTGAATTTCCCATTCTGTCTCAAAATTATTTACAAGAGTCAGAACTGATGTACACATGCAATGTTTGATAATTTTTTTGTCAAATTTTTGTTCTTTCAGAGATAACAAAAATGGAAAATAATTTTGAGGACACATGAATAAGAGTTTGTTTAAGTACACATCTTTTGAATAAGCTCCAGGATTGAAATTTGTTCCTTTCTTCTCTTTTTTCTGTCTTAATTATATCAAAATTGCATAATTCACCATTAAAAAAGAGCAGTATATACTGAGGGCTAAATAATCTCCATAACTGGTGCTCTCATTGGTTGTCTGTCTTTCAAAGTATCTTTTATATTGCACCTAATGTTACTGTCTGTATTCCTTGCCATTCAGAAAACAAATACTGGAATAAACCTACATATGCTGAAGTTAAGCATTATGTAAACTCTCCTTCCTTCTTTGGTTGTGTTTATAAAGATGATGTTAATCTTTAGAGATTTAGCTCTATGAAAAGGGGACCAGGATGGGGTGGTATAACAAACAAAAAGTGATTTGACAATATTGACCTATGGAAAGCTGGAAGAAAAAATCAGATGGAAGAACTATCATGGTGACAACTACCTCTGTTGAGCAACCAGCCATGACTGGAATTAAAAGTTACTAAAGTCAGCACAGAGCTATATAGACAGAGGTTCTCAAAAAGGCTTTCAGACTTCCTAGCTGTCCTGTACAGTAAATGGCTCTAGCTTCTTCTGTAAATCCTCTTTTCAGTAAATATGAAAGGTTGCTGTATGCCTCCTCTGAATATATGCTTTCCTTGACTTACTACTTATTATGATTGCATTTTACCACTTTTTGATGGTGCTCCTGTGTACTTTTTTCCCAACAAAATTTGAAATGCAGTATTATCATTCAATTCTCTGACAATACTGGAGATCTATCATTTTATAAGCTGGTGAAGTATAAAAAGGAGGGATATATGCTGAAATTGAACTTAATTTAGTCATTAATACTTGTGTCCAGTAAGGTTGATATAATTTCTTCACCAAAAGGGGGGCCAGGTGTTGGAACAGGTTTCCCATAGAAGTGATGGAATTGTCCTCCTTGCAAGCGTTCAAATCCACGTAGAGGAGGCCCTCAGTGACATGGTTTTGTGGTGGACTTGACAGCCCTGGAGTAAAAGTTGGACTCAATGATCTTAAAGGTCTTTTCCAACCTGGTTGTTTCTATGATTCTATGATTTCCAGAAAAGACATGATTTTAATAATATATTTTCATGCAGCACAGGTGCATATAGCATTGCTAACATATATTGGTTTAGCACAGCACCAATAAATATATTCTTTCTTATCATCATATATGGAAGAAGTACATACTGCTTTCAGGATGGCTCGAAGAGAGACCTTGATCTTCCGTAACTGTTAATAGCCTAAGATGAAAATTGTTCTAGGAAGACCTAGAAGTGGCATTTGGAAAATAAGCACAGTCAATTGTATGCGTACATTAATGCACCTTCAAATCTCATAAATATCTATATAAATAGCCCATTTGGGAATCTGCATGCACACAAATCTAATTAAATGCCAGTGGAAATTCACATATATGGAAATACTCAAAAACTGTACAACACAATATTTTCTAAGTGAAGTTCTTTTCAAACAGGACATGTTATGAGACTGTCATTTTATGCATGCATTCACAGAAGAAGGAGCTAAGATAGGAATATTTCTGTTGAGAAGGACAGTCTCTGTGGGAGATAAGTTGCTAGATTGTTATTTTGAACTTCTCCTGGCTACCTTAATAACACAGATAACCAGTGTTCTGTTTTGTTTTGTTTTCCAGGATTGCTAAGGTAACAACACTGCTAGAATTAAGACACAGTATGATGTCTTCTTATGTGCAGGTACATAGGTAATGCAAAATATTTCATCTACAATAGATACTGACAGAGCAGCAGATACAGTAAAACCAAACCTAATGATAGAAGAATTTGTGATTCCCTCTGTGACAAAATACTATGGCACTGTTTCAGACAGAAGTCTCAGGAGCCTAGGTTTACAAGTGTAGACTAAATTTCAGGCTAATCTAGAGCACATAACATGGGTGTGTGTTTGTGTGTGTTTTGGCCCCTGGAGGGACACTGGTGTTTTCCCCATCAAAATAAATGTATGAGTATGGAAGAGCAGGAAACAGACTCAAACCCCAATCCTTATCTCACCCTCCACAGAAGGTGTTGTGAAAGCACACACCTCAAGAATGAGTGAGGAAGTCTGGACATTGCAGCATATAAGTGACATTGGAAATTTTAACTCCTTCATTAATTTAAAAAAGGAATATTTGCCAAGATCAAAGAACAGGAGAATAGGTAAAAATAGGATTTTCAAGCTGTAGTAATAGATAAACTGAAAGGAAACTGTAAGGAAATAGTTAATCTGCAGAAAAGAAATCAATAACAATCCTGAACTGTTATGCAATTTGAGGGGAATAATACACAAATTCTTCCAGCTTTAATAAGAAATAAGGTGCTCCAGATAAATCACCACAGCCATGGAGATTTTGAAAAGGAAATTAACAGAGTTCGTGGCATTGTACTCGTCATTTTTATTGCAACATTATAAAATTCAAACGCCTTGAGCTTCCTAAAGCATCACAAAGAGATTTTCTTTCAGACATCCTTAGAAAATTGCAGATATACCTTTTTATAAGAATGATGGTAATGGTTATATTATTTAACCTCTTTACTATGCTTTGAAAACACTGAACAGTGTGTTTTGAATCTACTACGAAAAATGGAGTTATCCCAGTTACTTGCATGAAGCAAGCCATAAAAGCAAGACATTAGTATAATGAACAGAGTTTCAAATAATGACACTATTCATTGCATATATGCTAGATGAGTGAGGCACTAGAAAGAAGACATGAACGAAAAGCAGGCATATAAATAATTTAGCCCATCAAAGTGAGGACAGATTATGGATGAGGAGCACTGCATCGGTATCAGCTTTCGCCCCCCAATTATTTTCATTTACGGTAAACCCTCTTATAGCACTCTGAAAGTATGAAAAGAAGGGTATTTAATGAGTCTAGTCACCCAATAAGGCACATTTAGAGTTGTCAGTGCAATATATTACTGCAAAGATTAAATTTGAAACTGACATGTCTGATTTAATAAATGTACTTTCTGGAATCACACCTTCTCTCCTGAAAGCTCCTCTCCTACACATTAAATTCAATTCAGAGATATCTAAAGGTTAATGCCTTGTTTAACACACAAAATGGCAGTTCTAGAGGAAAACTTAGGGTTTTTCCCTGTCATTCTCCAGCTATAGTTAGCAGTTCATAACCTCATTAAAGCCAATGAGCTTGAACTGTCTTTCCAGTGAACTCATATTAAAGCTTCATTGTTCACCTTTAAAAGCAAATAATTTCCCATGGAATAGAGTTCATACTTGCAGAACACTCTAATTTCCAAACATTTTAATAGTTTTTAATTTTTTTATACCTTAAAAATCTCTTCACTATTTTTCCACCAGTAAACATATGCTTTATCAGAGCATAAAAGATTATTTAGATGTGCTGTCTTTCACATCCTAGGTGCTGTAAAAATAAATTTTGGTTCAAAATTAAGTGTTAGCCCAACACAACAGAAATTCTATATATGTTCATGCATTTTACTTTATTTAAGCTACATTTCACCTCTTACAATTTCACCTTATGATGAGTTGTAGGAATAAACACATTAAATATTTACATTGTTCTCATGAACCAAACCCAATAGTGTGTGTATATATATATATAAATATATATATATGAATATATATATATATATATATGAATAAAATCTGGTATCACCAGGTCAAAATTAACTAGCAGGGACATCTTACAAGAATTCATAATCCTGTTACACCACACCTATTTATCCTGCTGTCAAGTATTAATTGGGTGATATTGCATAGTCAAAAGATGGATTTGCAAAGAGAGAGATTCGCTATGTAAAACTTCAGGGTACTTCACAACATCTCATTCTTCTATATCTGCAAAGGAAAGCACCTGAAACTGTCTCATTACTGATGGGACTTAGGTGAAACTAACAGAAAAATAGCAAAATTATTTTATAAAGAGAAAATAGTTGAGACTGGCTTTTTGCAAAAACCGTGTGTGTGTGTGTGTGTGTTTACAGCAGAATATTTTAAATATATAAAGTAATCTGGCCTACTGTTGATGCACAATGTCTGATGTGCTTGACAAATGGCATATTGGCAAGGTTTATAGAGCTTGAAGGATTTGCCAAGGCTAGTCTATAAATAATATTAAACAGGAACCTGTTTTTCTCCACCTTCCCTTCTGTGAAATGTTGCCTGAATTCTAATAATAAATCTGGAAAGGGACAGCTCTGTTGGTATTTGAAAAGCCTCTGATACACTTTAAAGCCTACAGACAGTATATTTTCTGTGCTAGAAAAAAATTCTTTCTTTTAAACTGAAAAGCTATGTAACATAAGGAAACTACATTACTTAAGTGACATGAAACAAATCCCTCTAGCCCAGTCTTCACCTTAATTTAACCAAGATGCAAGTCTGCATCTTTTAGCATAGTAAGGCTGATTAAACAAAAATGGCTAAAAAAAGAAAGGAAGAAGTAGAATCATAGAATCATAGAATAGTTAGGGTTGGAAAAGAACTTAAGATCATCTAGTTCCAATCCCCCTGCCATAAGCAGGGACACGTCATACTAAATCATGCCACCCAAGGCTTCATCCAACCTGGCCTTGAACACTGACAGCGATGGAGCATTCGCAACTTCCTTGGGCAACCCATTCCAGCATCTCACCACCCTAACAGGAAAGAATTTCTTTCTTAGATCCAACCTATACCTCTCCTGTTGAACCTGTTACCCCTTGTCCTGTCACTACAGTCCCTAAGGAAGAGTCCCTCCCCAGCAGCCCTACAGGTCCCCTTCAGATACTGAAAGGCTGCTGCTATGAGGTCTCCACGCAACCTTCTCTTCCCCAGCCTGAACAGCCCCAACTCTCTCAGCCTGTCTTCATATGGGAGATGCTCCAGTTCCCTGATCAACTTCGTGGCCCTCCTCTGGACTTGTTCCAACAGTTCCATGTCCTTTTTATGTTGAGGACACCAGAACTGCACACAGTACTCCAGGTGAGGTCTCACAGACNATCAACTTCGCGCCTCTGGACTTGTTCCAACAGTTCCATGTCCTTTTTATGTTGAGGACACCAGAACTGCACACAGTACTCCAGGTGAGGTCTCACAGACATATGGAAACCCTCTATGAGATGGGTTGGGGGTTTTTTGATATTTACAAGACATTTTATGATGTCATAGAACTGGACACTAACTAATATAACATCAAAAATTAGAGATAAAAGGACATTTAAACAAGGCTGAGTGCCAATATTTGGGATAGTAGAAGCAGTGCCTAAGCTGAGTTTTAAGTGTAGAGATGGTTCTATACTTCTGTGATAGTGAGACATATACATATGCAGTGGCAGTAAATCATGTTGTGCATAAAGAGATGCATTCAAAGAAAATAAAGAAGTCAGAGAAATCAAAGTAATTTTCCTTTAAGTAATTTTTAATCATACAGGGAACAATTTCAGCAGTACTGGCCAACTTATTTAGGTGTTAACAATACAGATCCAGACGCTGTTTCCAGTTCACATTTTCCTTAGTCATTGTATTTTTGTATTGTATATTTGTATTGTATATTTGTATTGTATTGAATTCTCAATACCTCTTTTTGGTTTGGAATTCAGATCCAGGGCTCTCCTGGGAAGGGAGGGTCCTCTTTGGACCACTTTGCCAGCTTGGAATGTGATACATGAGCAGAATGAGGGAAGTAAAAGAAGGATTTCAGAGAATTTTCATAAGTTTTGAGCAGTGAAAACGTGAGGCATTTCCTTTTTTCTGTAAACTGAATATTTCTGTGGCATTTTGGCTCCTAGAGACACAAGTGAAAGTACATGTAAGTAAAGAACCATTGCAAACTACAACATAGAATCATAGAATCATAGAATAGTTAGGGCTGGAAAGGACCTCAAGATCATTTAATTCCAACCCCCCTGCTCTAAGCAGGGACACCCCACACTAAACCATGCCATGCAAGGCTTCGTCCAACCTGGCCTTGAACACCACCAGGGATGGAGCACTCACAGCCTCCCTCAGCAACCCATTCCAGTGCCTCATCACTCTAACAAGAAAGAATTTCTTCCTTATATCCAATCTAAATCTCCCCTGTTTAAGTTTGAACCCATTTCCCCTTGTCCTGTCTCTATAGCAGGCATGTCAGACCACACAGACAACACTCCGTTATATGAGCAACACATGTGTTGACAATGAGGTACATGTAATCTGATAATCATGGAACAGGAGATTGTAATCTTTTAAATAAAATGGGGATGCTTTCCTTGTTGAACTTTCACTTGAACTTCCATCTTTAACTGTGTTTTCACTAGTCACTTTTCTTATTTCAAAAGAACTTCAGTAGTTTGGATTTTCCTGTAACTTGATATTTTTGTTTCAAAAGACTGTATTGACAGTTTATGTATGGTTCCATCAGGCACCTGCTTGATTCACAGTAAAAAGGCAGAAAAATATACCTGAAGAACTCCTTCCTCAGACTTCTGTTCCTCAGGTCTTACCGTGCTGAGGCTGATAGATTATTACTGAAATAGACTATGTAACTTTATATTGCCATAACAACAGAGGTTAGACCTTGTTTCCAAACAAAAGTGGCAACAAATGAGACTCACTGGCTAAGTGGTTGTGCTACTCCTACAAAAGTGGTTTGCAAGATGCCATGGGATGGCAACATGGTAAGCAACACAGATCAAAGCCACAAATTCACTAGCAATCACTGAAGAATATTTCAGTTTCACTTTTTCATCACAGTGATGGGGAAAAAAAAAAAAATAGATTCCACTTTTCCTTCAATAGGAAGAGCACACTTTTACCTCTTTGCTTCTCTTTTGTTCAGACTGCTGCATTTTGTGGCTCGGTTTGGTCTTTAGATAATTAACATCAGAAGACTGCAATTATTTAATTTACTTAAAACCTATTAAACCAAAGTAACTGAATATGAAACAAAAACCTGAAAATTAGGAAGAAATATATATGAATTATTCCCATTTGCTGAGATTTCATTCACTTTTCAACCACCTGAAAGAATAGGTCGGAAGATATTCCTACTGCACATACAAACACAAGCTATGGTTCTCAAACTATTGTACTATTATTTGCACTATTTATGACTACACAACTAGGTTTCAGATTTGGTACTATCTCGAAAATATGTAGAATGCTACCAGATGAAATGCCTTGATTACTTGCTCCTCTCATTGGTTTTGAAATTGAACCTGAAATATAAACCCCCTCAAATATATATATAACTCCATACTGAATACATATCTTTAAATAGTTCTGTATTAATAACAATAATAATAACAATGATAATTATGAGGACTTCCAGAAAAGCAAATTTATCTGGATATAATAGGACAAATCCAGTACAGAGGAATGAACTCCAAGAAAACTCATTGTAGCTGTGAATCTGCCCACGACACTAACAAATATTAAAAAAGGAACATATTCACAATTTAAAATACTGGTGGTTTTTTTTCCTTTTTCTAATTTAACATACTGTTTTATTCTCTTTTGCATTTAACTGGGAAATATGGAAAGATGATGAGTACATTTCTTTCCCTACTTTATCAAGGAATGCTTAACAATATCATTAGGTAAGAATCAATGCATGCCCTGTTCTACCATTACAGGAAAATATGCAGTGGATATTAAATTAAGAAAAATCTCCAACAATATACAGGTTGCTCTATCAGAATATATTTAAGATTCAGTATAAGCTCTTAATTCCATCTCATGCAAAATATCTAAATATATTGCAGCCATAAAGCTTAACTACATTGTGCCCAGTATATCTGTTCCCAACATGATGCATATATAACTTTTGGTAAGTGTCATTTGGCTTTGCAAAATGCAAATATGCTGATTGTACATCAGTACTTTCTTTGCTCTTTATTTTTACTTTTCTTCATACTGTTATTAATGTATTACTTAAGCCCATTAGGTGCTGCTGTTGCAAATTCATTGCTCATGTTTCTTGTAAATAGAGCTTTTCAGAATTAGTTTTTATTTTGATGGTTAAAGATACTTTCAGACTTAATATAGATGTTATTTTGTTTAAATTGTTTTATATACTTACGTTATATAACAAAGCTTATTAATACTTCACATAGCCAGAAATAATGTACATGATGTAGACATGATGATTTCAAAACTGGACTTTGTATTACTACCAAACAAAGAAGAAAAATAAAGGCAAAAAAAGTAGCAAGTGA
The DNA here is from genome assembly GCA_002631895.1 of Agapornis roseicollis. NCBI lineage: Eukaryota > Metazoa > Chordata > Aves > Psittaciformes > Psittacidae > Agapornis > Agapornis roseicollis. The sequence goes on from NDXB01020475.1 coordinate 103,007, forward strand.
TTTCCTAACTAAATTTCTCTTTCTACAATAATGTATTATTATAAATTGGATATTAAATAATCGTTCCTACTGCCATCAGAGCAGAAATCTACCTATCTACATCTTGTTTTGTGGATAGGTAGACAAGATCTGCAAAATTACTAAGACAGGTACAATGTTAAAATAGGAATTAGATGTGGGGCCAGCTGTGTTCTCTTTCTGCATATCAAACCTTCATTTAGTATAACTATCTGTTTTTGTTGATGAAATATCCCTAACCTTTAACTACATGGAATATTCATTTATAATTCCACTCAAATAAGTAAACTGTTCAGAAATAGCAAAATGCAAGGAAAGGCACAGGGGGTTAAGAAATAACAAAAAGCTGTTAATCTTCATGTTATTTAGCAAATAGAGTCCTCCTGTTGATTAATTTTATATCAGATGGAATTGGGATCTATGCCAGTTCTTGCTCCTCTCCATGTTTACTTGATAAAAGGCAAACAAATAAGTAGCCATCTTGTGATGTACTCTGTTTCAAATAAATTCGTAGTTGTCCTGAAAATGATGGCTAAATACATGACAAATCTTGGCTCAAAGAGGCATCACTGTTATTGATTTGTTAGGTTAAAATCTTAAAAAGGAAAGAATGATGAACATAAATTGGTAGGAGTCCCAGGAATAATGTTCAAAAAACCTATTATACACAGATTTTCAGCTACTGTTGAAATAGATCTTTTAAAAGTCTATCCTGTGTGAAGCTTTACACTGATACTAATACCATGTTTGGTATTATCAATATTGTGCATTGATGTTCATAATATGTTTGCATATTATGAATACTCTGTACTGACACAGTTGAATACGTTCTCATAGTCTTTATAAGTTTATTTCCTATGCCAGAAAGATAGGTGGACTGCACAGTATATTTAACAAGAGTCTAATTCAGAAAGCGACAGGAGGCTTTGCCTGAACACCTACCACTATGCTGATTTTTACAGTTTTGTGAATTCTACTTATTATTGTCATTAGTCTTTCTTGGCGCTTCTATCTAGTGTTATCACACAATGGCACAGCTCTATATTTCTATTTTTTTAGTCAATTCAGAAAGAATATGAATATAAATGCACAGGAACAGGTAAATGGAAATGTTGCCAATGTGGAAAATTTTGCATCAGAAGAGGAATTAAACAAAAGAAATACTACAGGCAAGTTTTCATTAACTTCAAAAGATACAGGTCAGTGAATGTGATAGATAGACATAATGAAAACAAAGATGAGAGAGTAGCTTTCTGTTTCTTACAACACAAGAAGTACCATGTACCAATGAAGTTTAAATTAATAAAAAAATGTGGGTAAATTTATTACATAATAGTGGAGCTTACATGATAGGATGTTTTAGATAGCAAGGTACAAATTGGATTAAAATGGGCCAGATATATTTATGCATGGAAGAGATGTGCTTCAAATAACTTCAAAGGTGAAATATCTTTATTTTCTGAAAAAAAGCCAACAAACCCAACAAAACAAAACAAACCCATGGAGCTATTCAACAAGTCCAGAGGAGGGCCACAAGGATGTTCAGGGGACTGGACCATCTCCCATACGAAGACAAGGCTGAGAGAGTTGGGACTGTTCAGGCTGGGGAAGAGAAGGTTGCGTGGAGACCTCATAGCAGCCTTCCAGTTTTTGAAGGGGGCCTATAGGGATGTTGGGGAGGGGCTCTTCATTAGGGCCTGTAGTGACAGGACAAGGGGTAACAGGTTCAAATTTAAACAGGGGAGGTTTAGATTGGATCTAAGGAAGAAATTCTTTCCTGTTAGAGTGGTGAGGCACTGGAATGGGTTGCTGAGGGAGGTTGTGAGTGCTCCATCCCTGGTGGTGTTCAAGGCCAGGTTGGATGAAGCCTTGGGTGACATGGTTTAGTGTGAGGTGTCCCTGCTTACGGCAGGCGGTTTGGAANAGTGCTCCATGTGGTGTTCAAGGCCAGGTTGGATGAAGCCTTGGGTGACATGGTTTAGTGTGAGGTGTCCCTGCTTACGGCAGGCGGTTTGGAACTAGATGATCTTGAGGTCCTTTCCAACCCTAACTGTTCTATGATTCTATGATTCTAAAAGAAAAATATCACTTACAATCAGAATCACAGAAACATAGAATTGTTTGGGTTGGAAGGGACATTAAATATCACCTAGTTCCAATTGTCCTGCTATGGGCAGGGACACTTCCCCTATATCAGGTTGCAGAAAACCCCATCCAGCCTGGCCTTAAACACTTTCAGAGCAACCACAACTGCTCTGGGCAACCAGTTGTACTGCCTCACCACCCTTTTATTAAAGAATTTCTTTCTAATGTCTAATCTAAATCTATTCTTTTTCACCCGTTCTCCCCCTTGTAAAATGTCCCTTTCCAGACTTATTGTACCCCTGCTTTAAGTACTGAAAGACTGGTATAAGATCCCCTTGGAGCTTTCTCTCCTCTAGGATGAAAAAGCCCCATGTTGTCAGCCTGTCTGCATAGCAGTGGTCTGAAGAAATGTTCAGAATACCATAAAACACATGTAGGAAATTGGAGGGATCAGGCCCAGTCAGCATGGGCTCATGAAAGGCAGGTTCTGCTTGATCAACCTGATCTACTTCTACAGAAAGGTGACCCGCCTGGTTGATAAAGGAAGGTTCGTGACATTGTCTATTTGGATTTAAGTAAAGCATTTGACACTGTCTCCTACAACATTCTTCTGGAGAAACTGGCTGCTCATGGTCTGTATAGGTGGATTCTTTGCTGGGCTGGAATCTGGCCAGATGGTTAAACCCAGAGAGTGCCACATCTAGTTGGCAACTGTTCACAAGTGGTGTTCCTCAGGGCTTGGTGTTGAGGCCAGTGTTGCTTTATATCTTCATTGATCATCTGGATGAGGAGATCAAGTGTGCCGTCAGTAAATTTGCAGACAACACCAAATTGGCTGGGAGTGCTGATCTGAAGGATAAGAAGGCTCAGCAGAGGGATCTGGACAGGCTCAATTGATAGGCTGTGGCCAACAGTATGAGGTGCAGTAAGGCAAAGTTCTGGGTCCTGTACAACCCCATGAAATGCTACAGGCTTGGGAAGAGTGGCTGGAAATCTGCTCATGGAAAAGGACCTGGAGATGATGATTGAGGGTCACTGAATATAAACTGGCTTGTGCTCAGGCAGCCAAGAAGGCCAACAGCACCCTGGTCTATATCAGCAATAGTGTGTCCAGAAGGACCAGGGCAGTGATCATCCCCCTGTACTCAGCATGGGTGAGGCTGCACCTTGAATTCTGTGTTCAGTTCTGGGCCCCTCACTACAAGACAGACATTGAGGTGCTGGAGAGAAAGTCCAGAGAAGGGCAACAAAGCTGTCAAAGGACCTGGAGAATAAGTCTTTCGAGGAACAGCTGAGGAAACTGGTGTTGCTTAGCCTGGAGAAGGCTCAGGGATGACCTTATTGCTCTCTACACCTACCTGAAAGGAGGTTGCAGTGAGGTGGAGGTCTGTCTCTTCTCCCAGGTAACAAATGATAGGACAAGAGGAAATGGCCTCAAGCTGCACCATGGGAGGTTTAGATTGGATAATAGGAATAATTTCTTCACAAAGATGGTGCTCAGGCATTGGAACAGGCTGCTCATAGAAGTGGTGGAATCACTGCCCCTGAAAGTATTCAAAAACTGTGTAGATGAGGCCCTCAGTGTCATAGTTTAGTGGATGTCTTGGCAGTTCTGGGGTAATGGTTGGACTTTGTGATCTTAAATGTCTTTTCCAAACTAGTTGATTCTATGATTCTATGATTCGAACAATCATAGATAACAAGTCCTGTTTACTAAGATAAAAAATGACTTGATGGATATTTATGACAAGGGCTGAGTGCACTTAAGAAAATAAAAGTTAAAAATCGAGAAAGTAGAGAGAATGTTCACAGCAGTGCTATGTGTTTATAATGAGTAATGACATACAGGACGTTCCTTGAAAAAAAAAAAAAAAACCAAACAAAAAAACAGTGTTGAATTTCTCCTGTAAACCTGTGTTCTTCCTACATTGTGCCCAACTTTGAGTCATAGTAGTTGAGAGAAGCAGAAACCACTCATGAAATAGTGGACAGTTAAAACAAATAAAATGACAGCTTTCACCCATCATCACCTGAACACAGTATTATTTATACCTCAGATCCACCCACCCAAACTATGCCCTTAGGAAAGCAAGTGATATGACCTTTAAGGAAAGCACATTTCATTTCAATGACTACAGCATAAATAGAAAAAAATTAAAGCACGAAGGACAGGAAATGACAGAGTTGTCAAAGATAATGCCATATCTACAACAATATTACAGTATGAGTGAATTGCTACTTTGATATATAAGAATACCTGCTTTAATACCTAAATACTAGTTTCATCATTCAGCCCTAACAAATGTATTTATACAACCGTTTCAAAGGATGCTCTTCCCTGCTTTTCTACACAGGTCAAACTATGGAAATGTCATAACATTTGAGGTATAAGGAGAGGCAGCCTTTTCGTGGTGACAATGATTATGTAATTCTCTCAAATTTAAATACATGTGGAAAATTATGGCATGATAAATATAGCTGTCCAACATGCATACATGTGCAACACACTGTTAACATGTTAAGTGGTTGCAATGATGCCTATTATTAGGCTGACTACACTTTGCAGCTGAGACAATCTAAGAACTTGCTGTGGCCAAAAGAAAGAGGTACAATTCCCTTTCTCTTAACCCATGCTTTCCTCATTACATACTCCTGCTTCCTTATTTGGCTTTGGCTTTTTTCCAGTCTTCTCTCAGATTATTAAATTCAACCCTCAACATAAACTCTTAGAAAAATCCTCTTCACATTGTTTTAGTTTGGTTTTCTTCAGGTTCAGCACCTGAACTGTTTGAAAGCAAGACCTCTCAGCTGCCAGGCCAGCCTGAAGAGAGGCTGGAGTACAAAGCCAGGACCACTCTCCATGAGGCTATAGGGCAGGTTCTTCTTATTTCAGCAGTGGTGAAATATTGGACTGGGTAAAGCCATGGATGTGTAACCTTATAGTCTCATAGATACAAAACCAAAGTATGTTAGAGTCTGAAGGAAACCAGTCTAGCAGTACATAAATACTATCATTTCTATATAATTTTTTATAGTATAGAGGAGGAAGTCAATGCAAACAATTTTTTGCAGTGAGAGCAAGGGCTGAGTTTTCCAGATTTTCAGTCTTCTGATAGAATTAAATAATTATCTTTAGTTATGATCAACATTTTGCCTGTTGGGGGATGAATGTACTTCTCCATGAAGCTCTTTGATATTCTGTATGGAAACTAAAACTATTTGAAAATAGATTCCATATCCAATAGTCAAGGTAACTAAAGTATACTGATTATATATATACCTGTAATTACAAGTTCTAACCACAGTCTGGACACAGGATTTTTCATCATTTTCTACAAAATTCATTATGTCATTTTTAATTTTAACTCTTCGTATGAAGACGGGATTAACATAATTAGTCTTCTGAGACTGAGTAGCATCCTTGATGCTATACATAATTCCTGTATTTTTTCCAGGCTTGGGTCTCTCTGAATGTAAAATTTTATATTCATATTTGCAAAAGATACTGGAATTCTCAGAATTCATTGCACAGCTCTAGTTAAAAATGCAGTAGTACTGTTAAGAAGAAATAAAATACCAAAGGTAAAAAACAGATAGGAAAATTCCAAAACCTGCATCACTTTAGAAAAGTTGGTGACCTGAGCAGTTACTGTGTCATTAACTAGGCCATTCTAGGTTTTGTCCATTTCTTCAGCTATTTTTCATACTGTTTACTCTCTCCTTCTTTGTCTTCAACCCTTGGCCACTTTCTTGGCATCAAAATGCATTTCATTCACAATGATTTTTCTTCCTTTTTTTTGGGGGGGGGGGTGGTGGTGGAGGGGCGTTTGGATTTTTTTGGTGATAGCTTTTTTGTTGTTGTTTTTGGAGGCCTGGGGTTTTTTGTTTTTTGTTTTGTTTTGTTGTTGTTGGTTTTGTGGG
>NDXB01020476.1:14054-54362 GCA_002631895.1 Agapornis roseicollis
TTGGTGGGTTGTTTTTTTTTTTTTCTAAATGTAAAAGGTGAACTTTCCGGTTTGGCAAAATGAGGAATTCCACTCTACCAGAAATCAAAATATCGCTTAAATTAGTACAGCCCAAGTTTGAGATCGGGAATGTTGAGCAGGAAATAGCATCTTATGTTATATCATCTTCCCTCATGTCAACACTCCTGGTTCCTGACAAAGAAGATGCCATGCAGATTAGAAAATCTTTACAGTTACTCTAAGCTGTACCTGCTTGTGACAGTCCCCAACAAACAGCTGGAGATGCTTATGGAAGAACAGTGCTCTTGGTCTATGTTAAATCCTTGCCCTGAAGTTAGTGCTGGGAACCATATGCTGTTTTGATGTGAATGGGGCATTTCTTTGTGCCATTAATGTCATAACTGCAGCTTGCAATGGCTTGACATAAAGCTTACATTGTAGGAACTGTGCAGAGAAGGCTGAATATGTCAGCAGCTCTGACCTTTTATAGTGATAAAAGTTGTTTCCTTTATGTGAACTTGAGGTGAGTTCTTAAGCACTTCTCTACACTGTAGAGCACCCTTGATTGGAATGACTTGATAAAAGATTGAGTGTAACCTCGCTTTTTACAGGATTGCACTTTTTTACATTGCTTGCTTTGTGTTCTGTAATCCACATGTCTTTTTATTATTTAAGATTTTTAAATTAAAGAAATAAAAACCCTTTTAAAAAAAAAAACAGGAAGCACTTCTTAGACAGCTTAATACCATGAGTTTTGTCCTTGGGAGCAGCTGAGACTTTTTGGAGTCCGAAGTCAAAATTACATGTAGCAAAGTATTTTTAAACATGTTATTTCAAGGTAGACAGCTGCTCACTGCATGAGTCCTTCACTCACTGCTGTGCTCAAAAGTTAACTTTCACTACTTAAAGGCAGTAGGGTATGGAAGATAACTTCAAAACATTGTGGGTTTTTTCTATTATTCTTTACTCTCTACCCACTATTATTAAAGTGACCGTATTTTGATAGCAAGAAAATGACAGAAACCCAACAGAATATAACTAAGCTGAACTTTAATCTCCAAGAAGATGCTTCATTCTTAGATTAATATTAATACTACCCAGAAATAAAACTCCAGGGGTGTTATTTAGAGCAAGAATGACCCACCTATCTGGGATATAAAGCAGCTTCCTTTACATATATAAATATAAAGCATGTTAAAGGACTTACATGAATGAGTAAAAATGACTGAAATGAGTTCTATGTAATGCTAGTGTATTTATAATAATAACCAGCACTTATTATCCCCATTTACAATTATAGAATTTAAGTCTGGCATCTACTTGAATTTTCTTAACAAAAGCAGAACAAGTCAGAATACAGTGAAAGCAGGAGTTAGTAAGGGAAACTTGCTATAATAAGAGTGAAGGAACAGCTGAAAATATCCCTGGGGTAGCAGAAAAAAAAAATATATACTTTGTAAATACCACATACTTATGTAAGTTACTACACGCTCTTATTAAATATTATGAAACAGCTCAGGTCAGCACTCTTTTGCTTCAAATCTACAGGATAAACGTGATTGTATGAAAAAAGATTTAGTGACTTTTTCTATAATGATGACCCTTGATGTCTAAAGAGAAAGGCAGTTAAGCACCTATTAGCTGGTGTTTCCTATACTAGTACAGCATTGTCAGCTTTCACATTTTCATTGTGCTTCACTTTTCTATGGTCCCAGTAAAATGGTTTTCCTTTATATGCCATTTATAAAGTGGTTTCCATGTATAGTCAGGAAGCATATTATCAAAGAGAGATTTAAAATGACAAAAAACCCCAAGACTGTAGATAAGTGATCTTATCCAGTGCATGAATTTATGAAAGTCTTGTTTATCTATTGTAGAAATGGGGCCTTTCAAAACCACAATCACCATGCATTTTTTTAGAACACAGAGGAGTAGAGGAGGGTCCTTTCACTGTTGTCAGACATACAATTGTATTACCAAACCTTGAATTTTGTATTTGCTTATGTATCATGTCTTGAAATGTGGTGAAGTTATGCAGTCCAAGTTTTGATTTATTGTCTTACTTAGCTCTCCCTTTTTCCTGAATTCACCTGGTTAAATCTTCACCTTAAAGACTTTATTTCCTTCTCTTATCTGACTATTCAGAATGCTCCCACCTTAATAACTCCCTCATTTACACCTTTGTGAGGAGGTTCAACCATATGAGCTATATTTCTTCCTTATAGACACTAGAATAAGAGTGTCTTTTTTTCATTGTTAAGTATGCTCAGATCTGATTCATTTTACAGACTTCAGTTTCTTTGTAGTAGAATTGATTCTGCTGTCAGTCAGGGAAGCGGCAATTGAAGAAGAAAATGAGTTTTAAGTATTTTTAAAACTTTGCCTTCAGTTGTTTGTGAATTGTTTACTTGAAAATCTGGTAAATTGCAAAGTAATTAATTTTTATTTTTAAAATAACCTGATTGCATGATCAGTCTTTTAGAAACATAATCTTGTTTTGCTGGGAAATGTTGCATATTTGCAGGAGAACTTGCTCTACCTGTCTGTGATGTAATGTAAGTTGGATGTGATGTAAGTTGGAATAATTATTTTGTGCCCTTTTTATTTTTTAACAAGCCTGCAAGTTTGGAAACAGTTAAAATCTATGTACTGTTGCATTTCTTTGTTATTTATAAAAAAGCAAGTGGAGATTCAGAGCAGCCCTGCAGAGAAGGACTTGGGGGTGGTGGTCGATGAGAACATGAACATGAGCCAGCTGCAGTGTGCGCTCAAAACTCAGAGAGCCAACCATTTCCTAGGCTGCATCAAAAGTTGATGCAGTGTTCAAGGCCAGGTTGGATGAAGCCTTGGGTGGCACAGTTTAGTGTGAGGTGTTGCTCCTTATGGCAGGGGGGTTGGAACTAGATGATCTTAAGGTCCTTTTCAACCCTAACTATTCTATGATTCTATACATGTTCTTAGCTTTTTATGGCTGGAGTACAAAATGTGTCTACAAACAGCTGTGCTGTTTGGGAAGGAAATTCTTGAAGTCAGCACAAAAGAAAACACAATTACTTCTTTTTCATTTACATTTTTTCATTTACATCTTTCCAAGAGACTGTGAAATATTTTCTTTATAGAAACAATTAAAAAATTACAGCTTTATCATCTCTGAAAGTGGAATACCTGAACTGACAGTCAGGTCATTTGAATTTTGGAGGTGACAGACTAAATGCTCAGCTGAACAAGTCCTTTCTCCAGCGTGCATAGCCTACTTATGAAATAGCTATAGACTCTCACCTTTTGAGAGAATGTTATCTTTTATACTCAAAGAAAATACATTAAAAATTTACCTTAAATCCCATTTTCCCTTGTCTTGCTGATAAGCATTACTGTTCTTACTGTAAACAATGGAAAAGGAACAGATGGCTGCCAAAGCAGGAGATCTTCAAACAGACAACTTGTATTATAAATGCATTTGGGCTTTGCTACTAGGAAAATGTTTGTTGTGTTTTTTGGTAAAACATGATTTTTTTGTGAACTAAGTATTATCCAAAAGAAATGAATTAATTCTCAAGCATAGTAAAAGATTCTGTGAGCTATGGAATTACACATGAGTAATTAAAATTTCTGGAACATCCAAGGCAAAAGAAATCATTCCATGTAAAACCCCTGTATGTTTCAGACCTGAAGCTTTCACCCATTCACAGGCAAAAGAAGGATAAGAAGTTACAGATGGCTAGATGCAGGTGTACCTAATGTGGTGCTTTGAAAAAAAAAGAGATTTCTCACAAATAGTAAAAAAGGCTTTGTATGAGGATGAGGTCAATTGAACAAGTAAGGTTTTCAGATAGTCCAGAAATTCTAGAACTCTCTGTAAGCCTCTCCCTCATTACAATCAAAAATTTTAATTGGTACCAGTTAGCGAGTGGTCTGAGATACCGAGAACCACTATTTTAGCAATGCAGTAGCCTCCCAACTTCTGATCTTCGAAGTTGACTTTAAACTGCTTGTAAGGCATATATCATATTTCCATAAATTCTTTTGTTTAGCAAACTGTACGTATTTTGAAAGAAATTAAATAGAAATTATAGCTATGTATAAGTGTGAAACAAAGCAATTCGAACAAACTAAACATGATGTTCTTCAAAAGAGTGGCATTTTTATTTTGGGAACCTGCAGTGCTTGATGCGAGTGGAAATTAAGACAGACATCTGACATAATCAGAAAACTTAAGTAGACCTTTGTTACTTACCAAACGCTAGCAAATAATATGTTTCAAAAGCTCATATTTATGAAAGTGGAAACTAGGGACTTTGCCCTTTATGATAGTTTTGTAGTGGATGGACACAGACTAAACTTTGTTTAGATTTTTGAATTCTGTATAGTTTAAAGCTGCGGGGTCTAATCTATATGTTAATATTAATATTTATCCTATTCTAAAAAATATGACTAAAGAAGTAGTGAAAGCATAAGAGTCAAAATAGTGAATTTTGAGCAGTGAATGTTAAGGTGATTTTTCTAGGGTTTGTCTTTTTTTGGTTATCAGAGCGTTTACACTCTTTTTCTTCAGGCATTAGTAATACCAATTTAACTTGATTAATGTTGTTGGTGAAGGATGCTACTGTTGAATATTTGCTGCTTATATATTTTCAATTAAAGAACCAAACACCCCAAAATAAACACACACTGTTTAAACAAATCTATGAATTGTAAAAATTTCTGAAGTGAAGAAAGAGATGTAAACTGCTCTCCAGTATTTATTTCGGTGGCATGTCATATCACTCCTGTGCACTGCGTTTTCCTCAGCTTCTGTCCTCCAGTTCCCAATATTATCAGCTTTAAAGAAATACCTTTTTACTAAAAACATATATCATTCTATAGTTGTTCAGTGAGTTCCTTTTTATCAACTCACTTTGTTCCACTGTGAAAAACTATTACTTTTTGGACATCTATATATACTGACGATAGATGTTTTGTGCATAATAACAGGTTACATATTTGTTGTCCAAATTTCCATTAGGTGATATAATTATTTAGTGCAGGATAAGTTATGCGATGTTTACAGCTACCTTTGATAGCCAGAATAGTCTAGGAGAGTTTGAAGATTTCCAGGAGAAACAAAAACTATTCAAGGAATAATTTTATTGAACTTGCAGAACGAGTGCTTGTTAATATAAACAGCTCATTTAGATAATTTTATGGTCCTGGTATGGTGTCTTGAGCTGGATTGAGTAAGAATTCCTGAACTGTTTGTTGTTTTGCTGAACTCTTAAGTCCAGCTGTCTTGTGGTTCTGCACAATGACTCCAATTTGTGCATGATGTTTCTACTGATTATTTTAAATTCTGCGCAAAACATTTATTGGAACAAGAAAACACCCTATGGGACCATTTCTTCATCTGCAGAAAGTTCCTTCTGGCAAAAAGTCTTCTTTGCTACAAAGGACCAGGAACTAGCAGAGTAAGCTGTTAAGACACTAAGGTCCTCTTCTCAGAACACTGTCAACACATTTAAGGATTCAGAGAGTGCCTGTCACTTGGTTTGTGCTTGGCACAGGCTGCTTGGAGGAATTTCTGGGATGGGCAGAAGTTCTTGCTTGGAGAACTCATGTTATAGTCACATGATTTGCTGTCAAGTTAGGATTTCAGTTAATAACTTTTTGTCAAACTGGTCTAGCACCAAGACTACCTGCAGAGCTCCTTGGATCACCCAGAAAATCCAGTGTGTGGGCTGTACATACAGACATAACCCTTATAATTACACTGCAATAGGAAAAAGTTGAATTTCATCTTTTTATTACAGCTACAACTTAAATTCCACAGTTTGTGCCACAACTTGAATTATAACTCATCAGAACACCTTGCCCTTACAGTAAAGCATGTAAGTTATTGCCTTTCACATGATCTGGCAGTTTAGTGCAATTTTATCAAATCTTGTATAATCAAAATAGCTTCTTTTAATCATAGAGTCATTTAGGTTGGAAAAGACTTTTTAAGATCATGGAGTCCAACCATTAACCTAGCACTATCAAATACATCATGTCTCTAAATCTACAGTTCTAATGTGTTTTGTGTCAAGTGCTGCGATTTGGGCTACTTGCTGACAAGTAACTAATGAACATAGGATTGCAGCATTTTTCCTTAATGAGAGGGATAGACTGATACCTTGAAATATAGTTGTGGTTAAGCCAGACCACAACAGAGTGGTGTCAGTTTGTCAAGAAATGTCTGTTCTTGTGGTTTTGCTTAAACTTCATTTAGAGTTTTAATAGTTTGTGGAGTATTAGAAAAAAAATGTAACATGCCCCATGTTAGGAATAATAACATGTTAAGAATATAACATGTTCCATGTTAAGAATAAAAGACTATAACATGTCCATGGCCCATGGCAAGGGGGTTGGAACTTTCCAAGGTCTTTTCCAACCCTAACTATTCTATGATTCTATGTTCTTTTCTTGTATGTTCAGTCATGCTGCTTAAAAATGCCATTGCATGTCTCAATGGTACCCAATGTCACAGATGCGTAACTGGGTGACTGCACCATAGTAATTCAGAGAGGAGGAAGGTAGTACGGAGACCAGTAGTGTGTATTGAAAAAAAACAGAACAGTGTTTAAACTTAGATCAAAATGCTGTTTAATAACAGGCTTCTGGAGCCTTCTCTATTGATGTTCATAACTGGCACAAGTAAATTGTCCTGTGCGATATTGTTTAGGTAGACTTTACTTTCCAACTTGTATGTAAGCTGATGACACAACTCAAAGTACTTAAAGAGGGAGTGGACAGTCATCTTTTCAGAAATACCTCAGGCTCAGCTTTAGAGAAGCACATGTATTTGTTTGGATGTGATCTTAAGAATTTAAGTCTTTTCTGTGAAATTCTGCTTCTTTTACTAGAATATCCTGGTATAGTTCCTTCATGTTAAAATCTCTATTTTTATCCTATTGTATTAGTACTAAGCAAAAGCATTGTATGTATTTCTTGAAAATGCTAAAAGAAATGCTTCATTTTACTTTAATGTTAATCATGTTGAGGGACCTGCTGGAGTCATTACATGAATAGGACAAGTGGGAAAATAAACTTCTGTGTTGTAAGGGTTAATAATATACCTCTGACATACTTCTATATAAATGTATAGAAAACTGCTCAAATAATCCGCCAGGATCGTAAGAGCTTTCAAACTACCTACAACAAAAAGTGTTAGAGAAGCAGTCGCAGGATATTGAGAACCAAGAACTTTTATCTCTCTGTATCTGTCTAGCTCTAGCTACTAGCTAGTACTTTATTAAGCTTTCAAAAAAAACCCCAAAACAACAAAAAACCAAAAATTCACCAAAAAAAAAAAAAGGAGGGGGATACAGACATGAAGAATAATTGTTCACTGGGTTACTGAGTTGTGGTATTGTGTTTCTGTGTGCTTGGATATGAAATGCAATATTGCCCTCTGTCATCAAGTTTTAAAGAGTAATTAATATCGTTCTCTAACAGAAAGAGCTTTACACTTCTCAACCACTCAAAAATACAGTGATAGGAATATAAAAGTAATATTTAATAGCATGCTACTGTATTCATTTCATTATAGCTTTTCCAAGTGAGATAAATTATTATATACAAATTCTTATTAGGTTTGTTTATAGGATGTGAATTTACTCAGCGTGAAAAGTGACATCTTAAATGCAATAATTCAATTTTTTCATCTTATCTGACTACAAAAGAAAGAGCTAGCTATGTATTCCAGGTAATAACAGTTCTAGGAGTTTCATGATTTTTAAGAAGTGTCACAATTTTCAGTAACACATTAAAATTTTTATAAAAAAGGCAAGCAAAAAACCCAAAACAAACCCAAAAAGGGAATAAAGTCTCGTGTATCAACCAATCCTCCCAGTTTTGTGTCATCTAAAAACTTGCTGAGGGTGCACTCTCTCCCATTGTGCCAGCCACTAATGAAGATATTAGACAGTACTGGACCCAGTATCAGCCCATGGCTACAATACTTGTGACTGGCCTACAGCTGGAGTTCATGCCATTGAGCACAACTCTTTGAGCCTGGCAACTCAGCCATTTTTCAGTCCACTTCATGCATATTTGAATAACAAATACCAAAGTTTGTGAAGACGTGATAATGCATTGTATATGGTTCCAAACCTGTAATGTGTTTTCACATCACAAGGAGCTCTGTTTACTGTGGTTCTATAGTGGTGTGTCCTGTACCTGATAGAGCTGTGCGCTCCAAGGGGTTGCAGACTGCACATATTGTAATTCCCTTCCTTCAGCTTCACGAAGTACTTGAATACTGCAATGCAGGTCTTCCAGCATGAGTCACATGCTGGTTGCAACTAAAAGCTAATGTGTATGTTTCATTGGTTTTTACACACTTCACAGAGAATGCTGTATAGTCACTTTTGTAAGTGCTTAGATAAGCATCTTCTTTACATAGGGAGGGTGCCTGAAAGAGAAGGAAAATTCAACATATTTCCTTCAAACAGCTGAGTTTTTAGTTATTTGGATATGAATTAGTGTATGTAAAAGTTGCTGGGATTTCAATTTTATTTTCTCTAGCTCTGATTGTAAGCTCATGATTTAAATTACTTCTTTTTTCCTAGTAATTAGTTCTTTCTTTTCCTTTTATGACCCATGAGTCTCATTCTCTATTTTTAGTTTCCCATTATATATATATTTATAGTTTTCCATGTGCAGTTTGTCGTTTTGGTACTGGTCCAAACCCTCAGTTAGGTAAAGCCATATGTTCAGTAAAGCAGCTTCAGAGTACAACAGATCAGGAAATCAGAATCCTGAATTAGCATTCAGCTTTTATGCAGTTGTTGCTGCCCATCCTTCCCTTAGGTGGATATATTAAAGTCCAGGGTGTCTGCGGATACTTACTAAACTGTTCTTCCCAGTCTTAAAACTTTAACATCTTGAGCTGGTAAAACTGTCCACTAAGCCAATAAGTGTTTATCATTATTTATCATTAGAAGGTTGTTACATGTACACAACCAACTGCATAAATATGCATGTCTTGGTGGACACTAACTCTATGCACTTGAAATGAGTTCCTAAAACAGAGTTTCTAAGAATCCTTGGGGACCATTAAATGTATTTTTCACATTATTCTGGATTCTTCAGAGTTCAGAAAAAGATGAAATTAATGAATACTTGCTTCTGTGTCAAAAAATAGTAAGGAGCCAGAGTCCTGTATACCTGACAAGCAATTAAAATTGGTTGATTAAATAAGATATCAAACTTCTGAGCAGCTTTCAGTTAATTTGAGTAGCTGTTAGTTGTCTGTTAATTACAGTAGCTACAGGAACTCAAATTCCAACCAAGATCTGGTTCCTGTCTCTCATGTTCCACAAAAACTCAGAATCCAGATAATAGATTCTGCTCTGGCTAAAACTTAAAATGGAAGAAATTAGAAGTAGATAGTGAAAGAGAAAAATAGCTTCAGAAAGAAAATAGTTTTAAAGGCAGCTGGGATCAATTGGAATCCAAGCCTGTGGCTCCTCATGAAGAACCTGTTCATTACTGACCATGTGTTTTCTTATCATGAAATTGCTTAGCTTTTTCTACCCCTGTAGTTCTAATGTGATGCTGAAGTGTGTCCTGCTTGCCTGTCTCTTGTGACTACTCTGCTGCATGTTGACCAGCATGCTTCCTCCATTTTGAAATAACCTTTCTGAGTGCCAACATGTTTCTGATTTTCCATAGTTTTAAAATGCTGTTAAAGATATGCTAGTAGATGGTGTGAGCATTCACTGGAAAATAACTATTTTATTATTGCATGCTTTATTTTATCTTAAGTAGTAGTCAGTCTTTGGTACAGGCCTTTTAGAATAATTCCTTAGCATGGGTTACAAAAATGGATGTTTTTTTATTACTTAGTTTTCTATTTTCTTGTCAAACTCACTCTGACAAACTTTTACTACTGAGCTAATGGCCAGTGATAAGTATTACTTAGGCCAAAAAACCTCAGAGAAACTCTTGTGGTTTGTGACCGGTTTCAACTTCCTGGGGCATTAATAGCCTTGGTTAAATATTGTACAGACAACCTAGATGTGGAATAATACCTTTCTTTCTGAAATGCAGTGATTTTACCTGTTTTACAAGGTACTCACCCTTTGATCTCCCCAACTAACATAGTATGTGATAGAGAATACTTTATCTCTCCTTGCTGCCAGTGACAGCAGACATATTGCTGTACTCTGTATATGGAATGGAACTAGATATAGCTTAGTGCTGATTCCATTCTTTGCTGTTCTCTGAATGATGAATGTGACACCTTTATTAGACACTCTTGTGGGTGACTGTCCAACAGCATAAGGGAGAAATGAGAAATTTTATCTATCATCCAGTCTACGTTGCTTCCTTGGGGAATTTTAATGAATAAAAATCATGTCTAATCAAGAACAAATGGGTATTACTAATCTTTCTTTCATCTCAGAGCAGCAGTGATTTCAGTAATTTTGCAGAAGCCAAGCTGAGTTTCTGTAGCATAAATTTAATTGTCCTATAAAATAAGGTAAGGCCTACATCTTCTTATTATACAGTGTTTACATGTTCTTAAACTGTATATGCTATAGTGCAGTCCCAATTTTATTACATATATGCATTAATTTTACACTAAAATTTTGACTAAAATAACACAAGTTGAGGAGAGCATTAACAGTATGTTTTAAGAAACCATTTCATGAAGCAGGGAGCGGTTTGATTTTCTAAGCCAAGGACTGACAACTGTGAGATTTTTCCAGATTCTGCATTTTTCTTATATGTTATCATAGAATCATAATGGTTTGGGTTGGAAGGGTCCTTTCAGGATCATCTAGTTCCAATCTCCCTTGCTATGGGCAGGGACACCTTCCACTAGACCAGGTTGCTCAAAGCCCCATCCAACCTGACCTGGAACATTTCCAGGGATAGGGCAGCCACAGCTTTTCTGGGCAACTTGTTCCAAAGTTTCACCACCCTCACAGTAAGGAACTACCTCCTAGTATCTAACCTGAATCTACCCACTTTCAGTTTAATGCCATTCTCCCTTGTCCTATCACTACATGCCCTTGTAAAAAGCCGCTCTCCAGATTTTTTATTGGCTTCTTTAGGTATTGGAAGACTGCTATAAGGTGTTCATAGAGCCTTCTCTTCTCCAGGAGGAATAACCCCATCTGTCTCATCCTGCCTTCATGGGGATGTGCTCATCCTCTGATCATCTTCTGTGATGACCCATGAGGATCTATGGCCCTTTCTGGACTTGCTCCAACAATTCCATGTCCTCCTTATTTTGGGGGTCCCAGAGCTGAATGCAGCACCGCAGGTGACATCTCACCAGAGCAGAGAAGGAGAATCACCTCTCTTCACCTCCTGGTCACGCTTCTTTTGATGCAGCCCAGTGTTCAGTTGGATTTCTGGGCTGCAAGCATACACTGCCAGCTCATATTGAGCTTTTGGTCAACTAGCACCCCCAGGGCCTTCTCCTCAGGGCTGCTCTGAATCTATTCTCACTAAATGATTAGTGAATAGCTGTTCAATTAAAATTTCTGTTAAGTTTTGCAATTTAATAATTGCAATTCTGGCACAAAGACAGTTGAAAGTGCAAGAATCAGCTCTCTAAGGACCCCTTTTTATCCATGGAGGAGAAGTAATTTTTAAAACTAAAGGCTACTTCATTGGTGTCATTCAGTAGACAGAGGGTAAATAAAGTCTATACAAAATATGACAGGACACTTTAATGAGGAAATTTACAGATCCTTGAAGCATCTTTGGAGGCTTTGCTTGCATCAAAGAACAGCAAAAAAACAAAAAAAGACAAAAAAATTCCATAGAGTTTGACCCATGTCAGTAAGCTAGAAAGGCAGAAAGGTGACTTCTTTATCCTACAGAAAACTTTAACATTCTTTAAATTCCTCTATAGACTATGAGCTTTAAATGACCGACCAATTCATTTTCAGAAACTGTATTTGATAGTGCCTGCTATGATTTGAACCACCTTTAACCTCATTAAAATAAAAGGATATCTAATTTTTTATTTTATTTTTTCTTTTTGTGGCCGAGGGAATAATTAATGAAGGACAAAATAGTCTCTGTTATTTCAATAAGGAAAGCAAAAGAATCTTGTAAGTCACCTCTACTTAGAGATGTAATTGGTATATAGTAGTTCTCATGAGTTACCATTAATATGAGAATTAAGGAATGTCAGATCAACTAATAAGGATTTATACAAAAGTCTTTGTGACAGAATAACCCCTCACCCCCTTCCCCCAACCCCCAATTAATTGGAAAAACCCCTGCTAGCGTATTCACAGGACTTCTATTTCCTTCACTTTTTTGTGTGTGTGTCTTTTTCTTTTCTTCTTCTTCCTTCTGTAAATCAACTTGATTTGACATTGTGACAAATGCTTGCCATGTTATCATCTTAAAACCATCTAAAGACAAAGCTGATGCAAAACTTAGTGGCTTTCTTGTCACTGCATAAGGTAAGGGTTTTCAAAAGACCTTAGAGGAAAAGTGAGCAGAGTCTAAGGTTCTATTGAAAAGTTGGTGCTGAATCCATAGTAGTACCTCAGGGGTTTTTGAAGCCTTTGATTTTAGTGTGAGTTTCCCCAGTGATACTTAGCTGTTCCCAGTCTCCTTTCTCGTTGTTCTGCTTTTCACATAGCTATTGAGCAGTAGTAGTGTGTCATCTAAGCTTGAGGGAATCTGTGAGCAGGTTAAACTCAGTTATTTTATTGCTCCCAAGAAAACCTTTTGGGTAAACCAAATAGTGCAGGATTGGTAACGGCAGCAGTTGTTGATGTTGAGATGGGAACTGTTGAAATAAATGGGAGAAAATAATGGAAAAAATAATGGGAGAAAATAATGGAAGAAATAAAATGAGAGCAGATACAGTGCCCTACACTTTTACAGTTGGCATCACTAGCTTCCCTGAGCCAGCTTTAGGTTGTTAACTTTTATTTCAACTGTAACAGACCCTACTTGGGTGTTGTCTGTTTGTCTGTTTTTATGCTGTGCTCTCTAAAAGAGGCTGACTAGCAAACATGGTGGGAAGAACCTCTGGATTGTTCTCCATGCCTTCTTGGGAGAACCTGGATCCATGCAGACTGCAGAGCTGCTGGCATGGATGCTGTGGCTGGGTGAGTAAGCTGAAAAGACCAAGAGAGGAGGGAACCTGAAGTGTGAGCTGTGGCGTTCACACAAGAACAGAGAGATTGGCAGTCACACCTCAGATGCAGCTCAAATAAGGTCTTCCCTAGATTCTTGGGTAGACTGCACTGTTCTGCAATTCCAGTGTTAAATGAAGAAATCTGAAAGGAAGGGCTTGTCCCATGGTCATATCATCTTGATGATAAGCCTCCCCTTTTCTCCCTTCTTCTGTTCCAGTCCAGGTTTTTTTCCCTAGTTCAAGACGTTCATGCCTATAGTCTGTCATTGTGAAAATAAACTTCGGATAATCAACTTTGGTGGGTCTGATGTCTTTAAGGAAAGAAGTCATGGCATAGATAGATCAAAGCTAGGCATTACTTAAGGTTACACCACAGAGACTTTCTCCCACATTTGAATAAGGCCATGTGACAATTGGTGGACAGGAAGGACTGGAAGCTCTGTCTGTTTGCATAGTTCTGAATATCTGCAAACTCAGAAAAGGTTCTAAAATGAATGTGTCCACGTGTAAAGTACTAGATTTCACTTTAAACTTCCAGTAGTTCTATTCAGTAATTGGTTTAGTCCTTCCAGCATTATTGGTTACTGCAAGCCCAGATTCCAGTCCTTTATGGAGTTCTGACTGGGGATAATATTCTTGACTCCTGAGCAGGAACTGAACTGTAATTATAATTTGTCCATGTGAAAGTCAGACAAGTAAAGGACTTGTGGCATTTCTTTTGTTGTAAGTAGTAAATTAAACAGGCTGCAAAATTATCCTTGACCTAATGTGAGAAGGAAAATGGACCTACAGTTATTTTTAAAAGTTTCTGTGAGAAGTACTAAATTAAGTTGGTTAAATTAGTTTTAGGATATGAATAAATTCTAAGCATTTGCACAACAGATTATACTGTACCTTTTTTATCAAATTTTGCAGTGATAACAGAAAAGGAAATAAATGTCAGTATGACAGTGATTGACAATACGCTGTTTGCAAGACAGTAACAAGCCAGGAATTGCTTTTAAAAGGAGGTTTCTCAGTTTCCTTCTGTATTATTTTCAATTTAGTGCCAAAAAGGCAAAATTAATAAGCATTGCCACACAAAATGTGTTTTATCTTGTCAAAGTGTTTAATTTGGATCGCAGTGTAAAGCTAGCTATTATCAGTTTTGTCTGCCTTCTCCAAAAACGAATCATCTCTCAGGTATTTTAACAATGATGTCCATGATTTTTTTTTTTCCTGTCACCAAGGCAGGTTCTGTGTTACTACATGCTAATACAGTCTGTGAAGAAAAGCAGTCTGTGGTTAGAATTAAGGACTCTTTCTCTGTAACAGAATTGAAAAATCCCTAGGTCTTCCTAAGTGGCATCTTCATGTTAGAGAAGCTGGAGAACTCACTCTTCAGCTGTAACTGAAAGCAGTGAACATGTGAAAATCACCATTTTTACCCTTAATTCTGCCAAGAACTTTAGACTGTTTTTCTGGAATACTCGTGAGACATAATAGGGTGAGTTCCAGCATAGAGGATTAACACAGGTTCTTTGTTATACAATAAATATAAGGTTAATTTGTCTTTAGTGCATAGAAAGAGTCTTATCAGATAGTGTAATATAAAAAATAGCTTACTGTTGATGTGGTCTTGGTAGCTTGTATCATAGACTCCAGAATAGCCATTATAACTTGCCAATTGCTCTACCAGGATGCTAAACAAATACTTTCAGGCTGTGTGTTTGTTGCATCATCCTAGTTTACCATCTACTTGCTGAAAAAATCTAATTATCATTTTTCAAAGTTATTTATAAATGTGGGGGGTTTTATAAAGGTCAAAGTTTCAGTTTACAACAGCTGCTTTCCCTTGAAGAAAGGTTTCAACTAGTACTATTTTCTATGTGTATATTTACAGACTCAATCTTTCAGTGATAAACTGACCTCAGTACAAGACTGTTGCTATGCACTTAAACTGTGCAAGTGGTTTTTTAGACTTCAGAGACAATATATAGTTGTTTAAAGCACACAATTAAAACGTAACTGATACAGTGTGGTATAGTGATTAAATCTGAATCAGAAGCTTATAAATCTCATGAACCTTTAATAAACAAAAGTTAATTTAACAAAATAAAAAAGAAAACTCCTACTAGGGAGGTTGATTTCGAAGTATTCTTTGTCAATATGTTAAAGCTGATATTAAGGAACGTAGCAAAATAAAAGGCTAATGCAGTCCAAAAACTTTGTATGAATTAGTTTGATAACACGTGGGGAAAGAAAAAGAGGGAATAATCAAAGACACTCTCTCCTGTCCTTTCCTCCCCAGCTCTAAACCAGTGGACCTGGGTTGGGTCTAGTACAGTGCTCATTTTTCCCAAAGTCTAACCAGCTGGCCACAGGTTTCTTTATTCCAGCCCACAGCCTGTGCTGTGGGATTAGTGTCCCTTTTAAATGAAGGTTCACAATCCAGTCTCTGTGCTTTCTCTTCCAACATTCACTGTAATGGGATCTTTCTTTCTAAGCATTAACTTCATATCCCATTGTGAATTTAGTCCTTTGTATCCAGGCCTTTGCTTTGGACTTCTTTCTTAATTCTCTCCCACTTAGCGCAAAGCTTCTTTCTTGGACCTTTGCAAGGTCTTGCTGTGGCTATGGCATCCAAACTCTGATGTGACAGTGTGGTCCTGTCATCAAGTCTGAAACAGGCCGTGAGTTGTCATTCTCATAACACTTAGTTCTAATGGGGTGACACCCCAAATTTTCTTTGTGTGGTGTTTCTCAGTACAAAGCACATATTAGGCCATTTATCTTAACATTCAGTTCCTTTCTATTGTTTTAAAAAGTTAAATATTGAAAGCATTTCTGGAAGTCTAGCATTCCTGCCCTCCCTTTGGGAAGTAATTGTTTTGCTAAAAGTCATCCATGCATTTGACTTTGCAGAAGATAGAGGAGGCAGTGATCATCTTGTTTAATGGTTGAGGAAATACAAACCATGACAGACTTGGAGACCTCAGAAAAGCCCTGTGTCAAAGATATGTGCTACTTTTCAGTTGTTAAGTAGTAGGCATAAACCTGTTTTATTTCCCCTTGTATCTGACATTACCATTCTTCTGAAGCAGCTGTTTAGCCCATTCTGAAATGCACAGCAGTTATGCAAGATGCCATAATGCAAGGGATTGTTTTGCAAAACATAATTTCCACCATCTCACTCATTTATGATAGGAATTCTGTATCTTTTGCTTGTAGTGCATAAAGGCTATTTGCATTTACAGAATGCTCCAAGAAATTCAAATATTTACTCTCTTGGCAGTGCACTGATCTGTCAATTTTTGTCAGCTCAGGGAGCCATTTTGTGAACTTGTGACAATTTTATCTGTAACACTTGAGTTGGCAAGCAGAATTGCTGGTCACATTATGATTCCCTTGTGTGTCACCTTGTCATCTTAGAGCATCACATAATAATGCAGCTCTCCGTGTTCTTTTCCCATGACAGCCAGCTGAAAACTCTTTTCATCTGAAACATGACTTCTGCAGTACAAATGGTCAGCTTATTAAGCAAAATATTTTGCATTTCCTTCAACAACTATTTTGTTTTCCGTTAATTTCAAAATTGGTTTGTGGTTTGACTAGGAAAATGCCCTAAGTAACAGTCACTGGTGAAACATTTAAGCTGTTTAAACCATGGAACGAGATGTTAAATAAATTCACTGATTTACATTTGAGCATACTAAACTAATCTTTTTCAGTAATACAGGCTGGTACGCACTGCTTATAAAAATAGGCAGGTTTGGCTAAACTCTCAAAGTATCTCCAGGTGTCTGTGTACTTGTGCACCTCTGTACAGGCTATGGACTATGCTTCTAGACTCCTTTTATGCCAAAGGGAAGAGGAAAAGTGACTGATCTACACTCATATCAGCACTGAACCAAACTGAAGCTGTGCAATAAAGCCTGTGTATCCCCATGTCCAGTCTGCTAGGCTATGGCTTTCGAGGCAATTCACATGATACGGTGAAAGATGTCAGACAACTAAGCTCCAGTACCTGTCCTACAATCAGCATGGTATTACGTGCTTCAAGGATAGATTGGGTTTCCATACAAACATACCACTGAGAAAACCATTGATGATTGTGTTAGTCACAGAAGAGCACTATTGTTACTACTCCTGTATTGGTCCTGGGTTTAGAAGGTATTCCAAATCACCTATGGTGCAGAGCAGAGAGTGTTGTTATCTTAGTGTACAATGGTACAAAGCAGCAAAAGTTGTCAGGTGTTCAGGAGGTAAAGGCTGTGCAAGTCTGTTGAGTAATCTGAGCTACTACCTGTCTGCCCTATGGAAGGATGCTGATACAGTACAAGTAGGTGTGACGTATACTGTGGCCTAATGTGGAATTAGGGGCTCGAAACAGTACTTGCATATTCACATGCATAGTAGCTATTCTAATAAGCAAGGATTTGTTGGATGAAAATCAAGAACTGCAGGTGTAGCTTTGTGGCTAGGGAAGACTAATCTGTGTTATTCCCAATCCTAAATATGCTAATAATGTGATGTATTCCTTTTTTTTTTTTTTTCCATCAACATGTAAAGATGACAGTGCATAATTTGCATCTAATACATAACAGATGGTCTTGATCTTTTAAATTGCTTGAGGCTGGAACATCATTGTATTTTTATATGAGGGATTGATAGCTTGGGAGAAAGGAGGCCCATTTGATTAGGAAATGCATCTCCAGATAAAACTAAATTGCATTTAACTTGGCTGTTTGAATGCCAGTAATGTATGAAACAAAAGACAATAAATAGATTATTTATGCAGTTTATTGTGGTAGAAAAGAGAGAAGAAAGCAGGTTTTGTACTGTTTTTGACTTGCAATGCTTGTTTAGCTCAATGGAAAGTAAAATGAAATGTGATTTTAAGAGAACTTATGTACTTCTTACTTGTAAAAGCTTTATTGAACATGAATAGACAGAAAATGCTCATCAAAATATTCAGTATGTAGGAGAAACATTCTGTAGCATAATTATATACTGAAGTGCTCCCAAGAACTTTTTGCATGTATCCTATTAAAAGATGCAGGCCCAGGTTCTAAGAAAGCAGTTTTGGTAATTTCCCAGGAATTGTGTAGCAAAGTGAGGAGGAAAGAACAGTGAGTTCTACTCTGTCTGCTGCTGTGCATTAGAACGAAAGCACTCAAGTGTTTCCCTGTTATGTATATGAATCTAGTCTGTTGAGACACAGGAGAAGTCTATTAGAGATTTACATGGGAGGTTGTCAAATAGCTAGAGGACACATTATACCCTTCTTTAAAAGACAATAGTATATCTAAAATGGAATGATTGATCATGGTACAGAAAGCCAATTTGCCTTGTGTATAATGCTTGAAACAAATTCTGTAGAAATCAAAGAAAAAGACCCTTCATTGACTTCTGTGGGTCTTCAGGTTGCTTTTCACTCTCAAACATGCAGAACATTCTGAAATTTCATAGATGTATAATTATTTCCCATTTGGTGCCTCCAAAGTTAACCCAGGAGAAGGAAACTCAATTCTATCACATCATGGTTATATAAGAAGGTACAGTTGTAGTAATATATCTATTGATGTAACATGGTAGTTTTCAGAGCTTTATCTCCTGATCTTGTGTTAGTGTGAACTAGAGCACTTTCAGGTCCACAGAGTGTGTGTATGACTCAATGAACTCAGTCCCCATGTCCTTATAACAGAAGATACTTGAGGCACGTTTGAGTTTTGGCAGAATGTGAGCTACATCCTTGTAGTTTTTTATGTCATGTTAATGTTAACATGGAACTGTGTGCTTCGCAGACTGCACAGGTAAAAATGCAGTCTCACAGGTGCATCAAGTGTTTAAATAAACACCGCTCTTCTAAATGATATCTACCTATCTATCTCTTGATATGTGCAGTTATTTCACACAATAAACTATGCACAAGCATTTTCCTGTTCAGCCTTAGGCAGAATTGTTGAATTAAGAAGTGATGTGATGAACAGAGTCCTAACCCAGAGTTAAGAGAGAATGCAGCTTTGTACAATTCAAGTTTTCCTCAAATACACAGGCAATGAACCCTGAAGGAGGAAGGAAATATAAGCAGATATTCAATGGTTACCTATGCCCATAACAGATTACCAGTTTTGTAAATTGTATGGTAGTTTGTTCACTGCATTACTGTGTAGTTGACATTGAAAAAAGATAAAGCATTATTTACTTGTTGCGTGAGGCAAATTCAGCTATGCTCCCTATCAAGTAAAAATTCATTACAGTATTGCCATTGTTGTTCATGTGTTTTAAATGTGACATGTGAATCCCTCAGAGTTCCTTTGCGGCAGACAGCAGTTTCAGTATTTTCTCTGAACCTGTATTGTGAGCAGCCATTTTAATAGGTGTGAGAGTTTTAACATGAAACTGTTTCCCATATTGTTGGGGCTTTTTCATTTAATATTTGCTCGTGTTCAGTATATGGAATTTCCTTGATTGTACTCAAGAGGGGAAGAAGTGTTTTTACAGTAGCTGGTGGTCTTTTTTCTTTCATAGTTGTGGTCAAATTGGTATTTTGTTCACTCTAAAGTAGTGACAAGGACAGATACAATAGCTACTGGGAAACAGGGCTATGAAAAAGGCAGAAATATGAATTAAAAAAGGGAGCCCTGGGCAGAAAACTTCAGTTGTCTCTTCCAGTTGTAATGTACCTCACAGAGCTAGAGAATAAGGAAAAATGTGCAGGGAACCCACTGCTAAGAATGCTATATGTACCTGACAGGACTGCTGCTAAGTCAGGAGGCAGGTGAACTGATTTGTTATTGAGAAATAAACCCTCCAAAGCAGTAGAATTAGCAAGGGAGCTGGAATAGCATGGACACTGGAGTACAGTAAAGTCTAAGAAAACAATATTTTATGAAGTTAGAAAGTAGTTTTCTCATCATTGTTGTCATGGTAGGGTGTTTCCCTAATAAGGAAGAATATGGATGCAACCAGAATGTTAATTTTCACTTTTTCAGTCGTGTTGAAATAAAGACCCAACCTCAAATTTCTAAATATCTATCCAGAGAAAACAACAGGATTTTCCAGGCACCCTGAAACTGGCTGCTCCTAATGTTCTTAACAGCTTAACTTATCCTTTAGACCTTCACTGCCTCTGAGACAATCTGTTAATGTCTCTGCCTGCTCTCTTCCTTTTTATGTCATAGCTGGTTTCAGGCTAACTCAACAAAAGATTCATGAGAGGATAGCTAGGGATAGCTATTATAAAGCCTGTATGAAACAGCATCCAGTTTGAATGTGGCAGTTGAAAAGCTGAAGCAGACGTAACATAGATGCAGTTAGTTAAAAGTGCTGTGCCTTTTCTCCTGACAAAGCTTGACAGCTGACTGCTGGTTAAACGTTGCAGTCCTTACCCCAGGAAGCTCTGAGTCAGGCTAGAATTAAGAAAAATCTTCAAAGCAGTCAAAACTTCAGAACTGTGCATTACAAATGGGAGATGCTGAGTATGTAATCCCCCAAAAAGAAAGGAAAACAAATGTATGACATGGTTTCCAGGTAAGTTTCAGAATAGAAAGTTAACTTTAGCAGGCACAGGGTGTTATTTCAGACTGTAATGTGGTGTACAAGTGGTCACTACCATGCAACTGATGTTTTTCTACCTTTTAAGATCCTTTTAAGGGAGCTGGTCCTCTTAGAGCTCATTGCTTAAAAATACCTAAATAATAACCATAAAAGGTGAGTTCTTTTCCCTACTTGCAATATCTAGAGTATGTTTCACTATGACCTAGTGAAGTACAAGAAAACAGTATAGAAACCATGGTAAAGATGTATTTTTTTTTCTCTAGCTCACATTGATTAATATTTTTAAAGGTGCAATGAAAAGAAAATGAGAGGAATCAACTGATAAAAAATGAAGGATTAAAGTACTTAGTGATATTCCTATAGTAATGGCAAGGGTATCAGCAATGTCATGAAGCTAATGAAAAACGTTGCTGCCATTAACATCACAGAGTGTGAGAATATATGTAAAGTAGGATTCCAGGATAAGTTCAGAATCGTATTCTAAATTTCTCCAGATTCTGACTGTTCAGAATCTGGAGAGTAATGCCCAGTTGTGGCATTGGATTGATAGTTCATTTTTTATTCTCTAAGGAAAATTCGGTTTTGTATTGCAAGTGAAAATGATATGGATTAGTATTGGCAAAAATAGGGATTGTTGAAATAATGAGGAAAAAAAAAATCCCCATTTTAATCAGAAGATCCACATCCTAATAAGAAAAATCCTTAATGCTGCACAGAGTATAATACCCTTTCTCTGCTATCTGCAGTTCTGGATTTGATGGAACTTTGTGTTTGTTGCCAGAAAAAGGACTTCCAAGACATCTTTATGCTAAACTTAATATGCCTTAAATCAGCTTACATACAACCAGCAAATAGACAGTAACCCTGCCTGCTTTGTGTAGCTGATTAAATCAACTTCCTGTTGCTGCATCTGCTGTTCATCTTAGGGGTTATAACTTTGTCTTTTAAATAATTAATTTTCTTGAACTGTGACTCTGAGCCCTGAAACTCAGGGATTGTCAATAACTTTCAGTAATAGATTTACAAAAGTTATCTTTGTGCCCTACATACACTAGATATAGTTCAAGTACAGTGGCTAAATGAAGGAAACAGAAGTTAAACAAGTATAACTTTGAAACAGAATATTTTTGGTAATAACAAATGCAATTTCTAAAGATGTACCTGCAGCACTCTGTTACACTTTTCAAAGAGAGCTGGCCTCTGGTGTATGAGGATATTTAAGGATCCCAGTGAAAAGTTCTTGAACTGCCCAAAGCTGCTAGTTATTTGGCATGGCAGCTTTCATTTTGATGATTTCTTGTAGACTGGAATATAAAATTCTTCTTATCAATTCATCATTGTTCTACAGATGCTGTGGGTATAAGTTAATGTACCCCACTGAATGCACATTCAAATACGAATTTAAACCACAGATCGCAGCTGTTGAATTAATGTAATATACTTTTGGTCTAAAAAGCATAAGAAAGATGTTAGTACTGATGAATTGATCTCTGCATAGTTGAACTATTTCCACTGTTTTGTGTTTATTTTGGGTTTTCTTTTTTCCCCATAACCAAAAGCTTCTTTCTATAACTCTGTCTTCTGTCTGTGCTCCTCATAATACAGTTCAGCTTCAGTTGCTAGCTGAGACTTTTCTCCTCGCAATCATACAGTTAGGGTTTTTCACAGCTCCCTTCATCAGTGCGTTTTGCATGAGCTTTGTTTTATTTCAGTTAGTATCATGAATATGGGTATTTTACATTTATGCAGCATTTAATTAGTTTGAAAATTCTCAAGTATACCGTTCTGAAATATCAAGTGATATATTTTCTCTAGAGTGTTCATTTCATTTTATTTTTATTGTAGAAAGTTAAATTCCAAACAATGTAGCAACTTCTGATGCAGAGAAAAGTTAATAGCTAGCAAAATGCCATGCAAATTCAGCTTTTGTTTTGCCTGAGAAAAGTATCTCTTTTCTATGTGTTTACTCTTATTGTATTTAATAGAACATAGTTTTCAGCTTAAAGGTTCTTTCATATTTTCTTCAAAATCTGTATTTTTGCTTTCAAAATAGTTTTGGTATATTGAAGAGAATTTGCTATAAAAACAAAGATTTGTTTTAAAGGGACTGAGAGATGATCTTATATCTTTATAAAATAAAGGAGCTCATTGCATGTTTTTAAGCTCAATTGTATGGGCAAATGAGTAAAGAAAAGAAGTTTAGCCTACGTAATAAAATGTTCAAGTATTTTGAGAGTTTTCTTGTAGAGGAAGGTTCAAGGCTCAATGGTCAAATGAAAGAACAAGCAGAGGAAAAGAGTTTTTCAGTCAGGGTAGCTTCTGAGTTTCTGGAAATACCATGCAAAAAGGAATGTATATTCAAAGTAACAGTTTCTAGATGAACAACATTTTTCATACGTACCAGTCAAAATCATCTGGCCTCCTGCAGAGAGGGATTCATGGTTCAAACTGGAGTGTTAATCAAGCACCTCTATATATGCGAAGCCTGGAGTTAGACTCCATGAAAGGCCTTGCACAGTGTGGTATATAGAAATCTGAGAGGAATATGCCTTAGAATAAATATGGTGGTGGACTGAGATTACAGCATTGGGTCTAAGAGGAGTGCCAAGCACTGGACAAAATCTGATGCAAAAAGTGTCTGGTTTACATAGTATAGGCTGGATAGCAGTTCTTCTGTGACTACTGCATTGTGGAGCTCTAGCTTAATTCTGCAAGTATGATTATTAATCCAGTTTAATTCAGATGCATTCAAGGAATCTGATTTGATTTTGAGGTTGCATACCCTACTGTTGTTTTGCTGTTAGGTGAAGTGAATGGAGCATCGTTCTAGTATTCCACTCCAAATTTAGATGGTAAAATTGCTTGATATTGAAAGAACAAAGAAACTTGAATTAGGGTTTCATCTTTGTTTATTCAACTGTACTTTTTGAATACTGTTATTCGTTGATTTAGTAAATCTGCTATCAAAATCAAGAGCCATGCCCTTCAAATCTCTGTTTACTGGGAAAATTAAAAAAGGAAAATAATTATTTGGTCATTATTTGGTGTAGTTTCTCTTAGTTTTATTGCCTCTGTACAGAGCAGAGCAGAAAGACATGGGTAAAGAAAAGAATAATAGATTATATCTTGGCTTTTAGAGTAGTGTTTTTCTTTGTAGTGAAGGCTGAGCCCTAGTGATTTAACTTAGTTTGGACTGGTGTATGGCTGATTGCCCTAAAGCAATCTCTGAAGTTACGCTACGTTCAGTGGACTGATATTTAAGAGGTTACCATAGTATATGTCTTCTAGTGCAGGAGCTCAAGACTTCTACCAACTGCTTAGACATGAACATATGCCTGAGCAAATATGTCTTAATAGCAGTTGCTTGATGATCAGATGGTTTGTTTTTGCTTATTATCCCTGACCAGGGTTGCTAGCAAAGGGCTAAAGGATTACAGGGACTACAGTGATGGTGGATTATTATGAAAAAAACTTGGTATTATCTTTGTTAAACTCTTTACACAGAGGAGAATATTTCTACCTTTTCTCCCTGGACCTTCAATAAGATATATGAATTGCCTGAAGGCAAAAGTAGCGTGTAAGTCCAGCAAGTAGTGACACATCTTTGTATTTCCTCCTTGCCTGGAAACCTCTGTTCCCAGTCTGAAAAAGGCTACACAGTGTAGCATGTGTGTGTGTGTATGAGGGTGTGAGGTTTTTGGTTTGGGGTTTTTGTTTTTCTTTCAAGCATATTTCTTACAATCAACATTTTCTCACAGGTAAATGATGAAATTATTTAAATCGAAGAGCTAAGCAGGTAGGTGAGTATTTGTGCTTTGATACAGAATAGAGACAAGTTTCTCTGTTCCTCCCTCTCTGTCATGTTACTCTTAATTTTTTTTGGTTCAATTTTGACAATATAGAGTATGAGAAAAACATGGAAATTATCTTAATCTTCAAATTCAGGCAATAGAACAAAACAGTAATACATGGAGGTTCTTTAAATTTCCCTTCTGATTTCTGAGATTTCCCATTTGTACTTGAAAAATCACTTGTAAGTTGATGACTTACTGTGCAGAAGTATTAAGTCAAACTGAGAGTGACAGAATAATGACAACTGGAAGTGTGCTAGAAAAGCAGCAAGTGTAAATAAGGTAAATAAAGTAAGTTTAAGACATTGCCAATAACTCATTAAGAATTTAACAGACCAGTCAGTCTCACCTCCGTGCCTGGCAAAATCTTGGAGCAGATTCTCCTGGAAGGCATGCTAAGGCACATGAAAAACAACAAGATGCTTGGTGGCAACCAGCATGGCTTCACTAAGGGGAAGTCCTGCCTGACCAATTTGGTGGCCTTCTACGATGGGGCTACGGAACTGATGGACGGGGTAGAGCAGTTGATGTCATCTACCTGGACTTGTGCAAAGCGTTCGACACTGTCCCACGCAACATTCTTGTCTCTAAATTGGAGAGACATCAATTTGATAGGTGGACCACTCGGTAGATAAAGAACTGGTTGGATGGCCACATGCAAAGAGTTGTGGTCAATAGCTCAGTGTCCGGCTGGAGGCCAGTGATGAGTGGTGTCCCTCAGGGATTGGTGTTGGGACCAGTCTTGTTCAGCATCTTTGCTGCTGACATGGACAGTGGGATTGAGTGTGCCCTCAGCAAGTTTGCCGATGACACCAAGCTGTGTGGTTGGGTGGATACACTGGAGGGAAGGAATGCCATCCAGAGGGACCTTGACACGCTTGTGAGGTGGGCTGATGCCAACCTCATGAAGTTTAAACCATGCCAAGTGCAAGGTTGTGAGGGCTCCATCCCTGGCAGTGTTCAAGGCCAGATTGCATAAAGCATTGGGTGACATGGTTTAGTGTGAGGTGTCCCTGCTTGTGGCAGGGGGGTTGGAACTAGATGATCTTAAGGTCCTTTCCAACCCTAACTATTCTATGATTCTATGAAGCACAACAAAACTAGAGGTAGTTTTTACCAGAGTAGCCAACAATTTTTGGCAATGTGATAAAAAATACGACTTTAGAAACACACTTTAAAAACCTGTACTAAGTGTTTAAAAACCTGATTTCCTTTCAATTTTTCCTTTCTGCAAATTTATGTTTCTTTAAATTATATTTGCCATATATATCATACTTACATTCAGCATTTCTTTCTGTTTAGCACAGTGGAATCTTGGTTGACGTCTTGTGGGTTTGGGATGGTTTAATATTGGGATATATAATATGAAGGGTAAGATTTCTAAAATTAACACATGTAGTTTTCCCCATTGATATGTTTTAAGGTTTTTCTCTCAAGTTATTAACTATTTATTGTAGTGTTAACCAAAGACCCTTGTGAGCTGAGGTGTCTCAGATTGCTTTCTGATTTTCTTATATTTCCCATGTGGCAAAATCTTTAAGGATCTTAAATATCTACCTGCAATCCTTTAAACACTATGTGAAGGCAACACAAGGAAATGAACAGTTTTAAAATATACTGATTCTTGTGGGATTCTTGAGTTTAAAAGACCCATAAAGCTGTACTTTCAGGTATGTTTAGTGGTTTAAAATATATATAAAATTTAAAAGCAGGATGTTGAGTAAGTTTTCACTCTGAAACTCCTGTAATGGAGGAGTTATGGTTTCTGCTGTTTCGAGTTTGGTTGGTTTTTGATATTTTTAAAGAGGCAGAGGGAAAGGTTCAGTATTTTTGAAACAGCAGGAGTCCCAAAATGCCAAATAGATCAGTGCTAAATGCCATTGTGGTAAGTGACTTATATTCGAACTCAGTTGTGCTTAATGGCTGTGTTATAAAATTAGGGATAAATCCATGATTTGTCTCACTGTTGGTCTGTTATGGGTATCAGCTACCCGATTCCCTCCAGCCAAAATAAACTTTTTTTTTTTTTCTTCATTCATTTAGCTATGGCTCATGGCTGGATGTACAGAAGTGAGGGAACTGCCATGCTGTGGAGATTTTATCACTTACCTAGATAAAAATCTCTCTCTGCTATTTCAAATGACCCCCTTTGGGCTAGAAAAATATTTCAGAAGAGCAAGGAAGCAGAGACTTACTGACTTTATCTGCAAAGAATCTTCACTTTGGGCCAGGGATTTCATTTTATTGATGAAAGTATTATAAGGACATCTACAATTAATTTGATCCAGTGATATCCTTAATTAATAAAAAAGCCCATAGTGTGCAGATTATGTGTAATTATGAAATAACCCATAGCATGGCTTGCATGATTCATTTTGAGGAGATTATGGGGAATATTAAAAGAGAAAATACGAAATTGTTTCATTAGTTTTATGTCTGTTTCCTTTTTTAACTGAGTCAAAATTTGCTAAGTTTAACAGGATTACTATGGACTGATTATTTTTATTGGAACACCAGCATCTTATATGTCTAATTTGTTTTAGTTGACTTCATATTATGCTGCAATAAAGAGTTCTTTCATGTTCTTCTAAAATTCTGAAATCACCCAAAAAGGGCAAGAGAGAAAAGAGAAGACCTTTCTAAGAAAGACATGTTCTTCTTTAGTTTCCTCCAGATCCTAGAGTGCAAGCTTTACTATGCAAGCATCTGAATAACATAATCATAACCTTGCAGATACCAAAGCAAATTCCAGTGTGTATTACTGACTCGTAACAAAAGTGAGATATATAGCGAATATAATTAATATAGTGCTTCATATATGTGACTGTTCATTTCTGTGCTTTAAATACTCTTCTCATAGATTTTTCTGCCTTTCCCTTTTAACTTGATTGAATCATCTTTAGTGTTTTGTTATTACTCTTTTCTGAAAAGTAGAAGAAAGGAAAATTGGTTTTGATTTATCTTGTGCTTAGAATTGGACTGGCTACAGCAATTTAAAAGCTGGTAATTCAGTCATGTCTGAATGAAAAAGCTTAGAACCTGCATGTGTAACATGGCATAGAACTTGGTGAGGTTATACCTGGTCAGTGTTTATATTTGGTTTGTAGGTGTGGTTTGAATAATCTTTATTTTTTTCTTAATAATAATAATAAAAAAATAAAAAACCCTTCATAAAAATGAAAAAATGGTGACTTTCTCATCTTGGATGTTAGTTTCATGAGCTAGTCCTTGGAACGAATTTGTCATCTTGGAATGCATTTCCTGTCCTGGGAAATATGTGAATTGTGAACGACAAAGGCATAATTATTAATTAAGCACTCTCAGTGCAGTTCTTAAAGAAGAATCATGGAGTCATAAAAATTTTCAATATATCAAGGTCACTACAGCTATGCATTATGGAGGGATACTTTAGAGAATCAGTTGACACTGGAAACCTTCAAATGTTGTGGATAGAGTGGAATGAGGAAAATTCATTTCAAGGCTAAAAAGAAAAAAAAATTAAGATGTGAGGAGAAGAGGATTAAATAAAGAGTAAATAAGTTATAGTTAAGCATATAAAGTAAAGCAGGTATAGAATGTGATGAAAGTGAACATCTTGCAGGAAAAAGAAGAAAAACTATAGTATTTTTTGAGCTGAATTAGGACAGGAGGAAAATGGTGATTTAGGGGTTTTGCATTATCAGTAGGTGATGGAGAAGTGATACAGGATGGTGATTTTGGTTGGCTTTGAAATTCCTAGGTTGCTCAGTCTAATATCCTTCTATCTTAAGCAGCTGTATCGTGTAATCCCTTTTCTAAACTGTCTTGGAATTTTCCTGTTCCTAAAGAGACTGCTAGAATTTTGTTTTCTTATAGTTAAAAATCCTGTAACACTTCAAGTAAATGTATTCATGGTGCAAATATGCCCATTTTGTAGCATCTTAAGGCTATGCTAATCTGCTGAAGTCAGCCACAGGTTATTTCAACTGAATGGCTAGTGAGGAATTAAACAAGCCAAATAAAAGGAAATTAGCTATTGGTGGGAAAGAGCCACTTAACTACAGTTGTTTACTGCTTCATTATTATTGGGGTTATTTTAACTTTACTTGGAGTTGCAGGATTTCTCAAAGATTATTAGATTCTGAAAGAAAGAAATCCTGTATTTGGTTTTGGTTCATAAATTTCTAATGAAAGGAAACATTCCTCAAATTATTAAGAACAAAGAAAGGAGTGGGAATTATTTACTTGTTGGTGTTTTTTTCCCCTTTGAAAATAATAACAACTAATTCTGGAAAGTATTCATTTCTTAAAATGTTTGTGTAGTTCTGATATAGTACTGGAGAACTTTTTACCTGGTTTTCTTTTATTGTAAGTTTTTGTGAGGGTTTTTTGCTTGTTTGGTTGGTTTTGATTTTTTGGGTTGTTTAGTTTTTTTTCCCCCTTGTAATTTTAAAATCCTGGGGTATTCCTGAGAAGCAAATGCCAACTGTTTTCTAAACAACATCTGTAACCCAGAAATGAGGATATCTAAGAATCTCTAAGGTATAACACAATTCAACAAGCTGCTTTACTGGTCAGTTTTCAGTAGCAATGATTGTGCCACACTGAAGAGCAAAGCTTTTGTATTCAGGACTTTACAGTAGGAGACTTCAGTAGCACCTAGATACAGACCTGGGAGTAACAGAAGATGCATACTGTTCCCAAGTAATGGCTGCTTTTGGGAAGTTTCTTCATGGATTTAGAGAGTAGCAGGGAAGAGACAGGAATTGTCTTAGGCAAAACCCAGGAAGTTATTAGAAAGGTTTTGACAAAATATGGAGAAATGTCAGTATACCCTTCAGGATGCTGCAACTGTAGGGACAGACATGACTGCAGAATGAACTGGATTACTCAGTTCCACTTTGGCTGCTTTGGAAAACTGCACTAATTCTTCCTATGTCAACATAGGCTTGGAACAAAATAATTTGGCAGTCTTCTTTTGAAATTATTCATTGTATAGCAAATACTTTAAAAGTATTTTCTTGATCTATGAGTTTTCAGCATGAGCCCTGTTTTCTGTAAAGCTATTCACTAATTAATGAGGTAGTTTGGAAACATCAATATAAGAATTATTTCTTACAGTTTTCCTTACACATTAGTTACCTGTGATGCAAATCTGGACAGCTGAATTGGGTGGTATTCTTAGCTGTAAGCTAAGTGAAAGGCTGATTGCATTTTTACACAAAAAAGTCCCCAGACACTTGGTTTAAGAGAGAATTTTCAGATTTTATTTTTCATTTGGATAACTGAAAATATTTAAGAAAAGCAAATATTTTCAGGCACTAACCAACCAGTAGCAGTATTGACAAGCATTAAGTTGGAGACAGTTTATTGTTTAGAACTGCTCTATTATTGTTTAAATCTCTGCTCCCGCAGGGAATACATTATGCTGGTGCATCTGCTGAAGCTATAGTTCAAATTTTCTAATAATTTCCACAAAATATATTTAAACCTTTGAAAATATAAGCAGCGAGATTTTCACAGCTTTCTGTTGCCAAGATTTTTGTCAAAATGTGTTCTATTTCATGGTAATTCGGATGTTATTCCCTGTGCAGCAGATAATAGTAGATAGTCCTGTTTTCTTTTATATTCTCAAGACAGAAGCAAGAGGGAGATGGGACTGTGTGTTGGGTTCAGCTGTAACAGTCATTTTGCTCCTTAGTAGCTGGTGCAGTGCTGTGGTTTTGACTCTAGTCTGTGAACAATGCTGAAAACACACCAATGTTTTAGTTGTTGCTCAGGAGCACTTACTCCAATCAAGAACTTTTCAATCTCTCATGCTCTGTCAGAGAGGAGGAAGCTGGGAGGAAGCAGAGACCAGACTCCTGACCCAGACTAGCCAAAGGCGTATTCCATACCACAGCACATATTGCCCAATATATTAACTGGGGGGAGTTACCCGGAAGGCCCAGATCGCTGCTCGGGTCAGGCTGGATATCATTGTGCATCACTTGTGTTTATTGTTGTTTTCCTTTCCCCTTCCTGTTTTACATTCTCTCAACTTGTTATTTCCCATATCATTATTATTAGCAGTAGTAGTTTTGTATTATACCTTAGTTACTGGACTGTTCTTATCTCAGCCCATGGGGTTTACATTCTTTTGATTCTCCTCCCCATCCCACTGGGAGCTGAGGGGGAGAGGAAGGAGTGAGCAAGCAGCTGCACAGTGCTGACTTACTGCCTGGGCTTAAACCACGACAGACTTGCAAAGAAGGATGTCTTGCTAATAGTAGGAGATATTACATTGTAAAAAGTACAACTAACAAAGCAAATGAGTAAGTTGCGTGAAATTTCTACTAGCTTTCCTCTAAAGAAAAGGGATTTTTTTTTTTTAATACACCTAAATTTTGCATGAATCTTTATATATTTGGGCTTGAAGTCATTACTATGAAGACAAACATGTGACCAGGAAACGGTGATAAAACATCTTGCATATCCATCACAATGCAGGGTTCTTTTTTACTCTGATGCCTGTGTTCATTGCCATTCCATTTACTGCTATTTATGAAAATGAACGGTGTTCTATGATGAGTATTAAGATTTTGCTGGCTGTAGTATCTGTGTGTCAGCATAATCAGACAGAACAGTTATAGAATGTGCCTAAACAGATGGAACATTAAAATAAGTATGAGGTTTAGTTGTACATTATGCCTTTCCTATGCAGGACTGAACTTCTTGTGCTGTTATCTCTGGAATCCTTTTGAGGATTTTGAGTGAGACTTTTATCCAGTATTTTAGAAGCTTAAAAATAGGTTCTTTGCTTCTTTTTTCAATAGACTTGATTTTGACAACAGTGAATTTATCTCCATTTTCTGATAACAAATTTCTGCTACAATCCAGGATGGAATGCATATCTTCTGCAAGTTGTCTCAAACTATAAAACCTTTAAATCCTGTAGTTTTTCCTTATTTGTTTATACTGGTACTGGTGTAAACTATATGCAACCTGACAGATCACAAGTGTTTCATTTCTACTCATCTGTGGCTATCACACAACTGTGTGCTGAAAAACATTGCCATT
Source organism: Agapornis roseicollis (assembly GCA_002631895.1). Taxonomy (NCBI): domain Eukaryota; kingdom Metazoa; phylum Chordata; class Aves; order Psittaciformes; family Psittacidae; genus Agapornis; species Agapornis roseicollis. Next base: position 45,618 of record NDXB01020476.1, read on the forward strand.
TTTAAGAGCTATATAGTGAAAATCAGCAGCTTTTCTTGTTGCTGTTATGAATTGCCACTAGCATACCAGCTGTATAAATAATCATTTCTACAAGTAGGACAACCTGACAAATACTAAAGTCCAAGTTTGGAGGAACAGAGGTTCTGTAGATAAAAATAGAATTTGTCCTCTTTTTGTGATTAATATTAGGGTCAGCTCAGAAAAGACAAACTCTGGTTAAATATGCAGGTTGTAAAGAATTTTATTATTTCAGTGCTTAATCCATGATTCAAAACTAAGCAATTGAAAGTGCACCATCTGGTGGTTAACGATTTGTAACCTTCTCTGAGTTCTCTTACCATGTCTCCCAGAGTATATTTTTCTTGTTTATGTTGTTTTGTCAGTCAGTGTTAAAGTTGACCAGTCTTGTGATTGTTTAGGGCTTCATTTTGGTGAGGAAAATCATAGATTGTTGCTTGCTGGTAGAAAATTTTGAAGGCTGTTTCTCTTCCATGCATCATTAACACTTCAGTATGTGCCACTTCAGTTCTTTCAAGATATTCTGAAAACTATTAAAAAAATTGATAAAATAATTGAGCTATGTATGAATCTTTTGTTGAAAGCTCTGGAAATTAATTATGATGATTCTGGTCCTAGTTCATGACCCATTGTGTTGTGTTCACTTATTTCAGTTGTAGTGATCTCTCTAATTTTCCAGGAGGAAGGAATAGCTTTGGAGTATCACTGAGGGCATGCAGAACAGGATGAGGTTTGATACGTTTTCCCTGGCAATCAGCCACCAGTCAACTAAAATTGCTCTCTAATAGCAATGGGAAACAGTGCAAGCAGGGTGGCTGCCACACAGAACAGACAGGAAACAGATAAAACATAGTTCTGGGATCCAAAGGTGGCACCTCTAATAGGGGCAATGTTTTTTTGCACTTTATATATAACAACGTAAAATAGATCTGGAATAGAAGTCCATGACTTGGATGCTGCATCCACAGTTGTGTGTTTCCCTACAAACTTAATCAAGGTGTGCAGGAAAATTGTATTGGTTGGAACCACAGGCATAAAGTAACATGAAGAATTACATGCAAGTATTGTCCTAAAGGCAGTTCACATTTAAGGACTGTCTGAAAAAGAATTTCTGAAAGCATGGCTTTTACTTTATTTTGCATGGACAATTATGTTCTGAGTTCAGCTGTATAAGCTACTAGAGCCAACAAAATTATTTGGGGAGTCTGCCTCAGTTAGCTTTCCCTGACCTTTCTTTATGAACTGTTTGTGGTGCATTTTGGCTACTAAGCAGACATTAAGAGTGTTACTAATACACAGACTAGGTATTGTACATTACCTTCACACTTGCACTTCTGTTGGTTTCTGCTGGTTCCTTGTTTGTGTTGCAAATGAAAATTTCCTTCATTCTGTACATACAGTTGTAATTTCTTTTTTTTTTTTTTACTAGTGAAGTATATCAGTCTAATAATTCAGTGAGTTATGTGCCCAAGGATTACAGAGAAGTGAATAGAAAGGTCTGACAGTTTGTGTAATTTTAGTTATTAGAAAAGGAGCTTGCTCTGTCATTTCAGACCCTTTAATTACTATGGATGCTAGCTCCTAGGCACTTAGATTGCTCCTTGGCTCTGAAAGATTATGAGTAAGAAAATGAAGGACCCTCTTTGCCTACCAACTGTAATTTTCTTAATTTCAACTAAGCAAACTTTGGGAAATGTTTGAGCTAACTTTTTATTGTGTGGAAAGCTCACATGTGACTAACAGTGGAATGACAGTTTAAAAGTGTAATTAAAATAGGGAAATTTCAATCCCTCTGGCATTTTACTGCTACCTACATAAGCAGGAAAAGTATATTTGCCACTAAAGTATAATTTTTACTTGAGAGATTAAACCTATATGTCAATGGCCTGTGTCCGATTTTTTTCTTGATATATTTTCAAGCTGAAGGAGGATAATTTGAGAGCAGTTTCTACTTTTTAAGGTACATTTTTGCCAAAGCCTATGCAGGTATTTAAAATACAGTATTGTGGGCTTATTTATTTATTTATTTAAGGTTATTTACTGTTTTCTGCAGTAGCAAATGTGCAATCCCTTTAGCCATCAATAACTTTAATAAGTGAATACCTCGGATTTGATACATCAGAGTGTATGTGCCTGATACTTTCAGGTACTATTATAATCTACAAGATAGTAGTTTTCAAGAAGAATCCAATGTCTGAAACTAGTAAATGTTTATTTCCTCTCCTGCATCTATGCACTCTAATAAATATGTGAAAACAGGAGGAGCTGTGAGAGTGTTGTGCATATGGTCCTCTTACGTATATATGCACATGCACATATTATGAAGTCTGAGACACCACAGTTATAATTCAAAATTAATGTATAAAAGCCTGAAACACTGTAGGATTTTAAAGGTAGAAATAGAATTGTATATCATCAATGTGATGCTCTCAGTTTTAACTGAAAAAAATTAATATGGTTGGCTAACTTGATGAAATAGATGATGACTGCGAGTGTCAGGATTGTGTGAGGTTTCAACTACATAGTCTTATAGTTTGTACAGTTTGCTTTGCAGGACTTTGTAGAGCTTACCTAAATCAACATCAAACTGAATGAAGTCTCTGGAAGTACTCTTTTATATCTGCCATCCCATACATGTATAACAGACAGTTTCACAAACAAGCTTCCCCCTTTCCCCCAAAAGAGAGGCATTTTTCAAACCCGTGTAGGGAATATAGCTTTTCCAGTTAAAACTGTCTGTCTGTGTGTTTATATCAAACCATTTGACAGCTAACCTGAGACTTCCACTGCTTTGAATGATTTTACCAGTTCCAGAGATAACTCCTTTATCTTTAACATGAAAAGACCTGTCAGAGTCTTTCAAAATACTAGATGTTCTTAGAATCACTGGTTTTTCCCTCCACCTAATGACACACGCTATACAAGCTTAAGCTTAAATGAGGAAATTGGAAGTTGCAATGTCTTAATGAAAACAAGAATCAGAAGCAGGGATGGAATCTCTCAGCAGAGGTGACAATAGTTTGCTAACGTGCCAGACAACTGGATATATGAGTTGATGCATATACATGTGCATATTGAGAGAGATATGTCAAATTCTTGAGTCTACTTTGATTAACAAAACAAATTTTTGTCTGTGATGCTATGATAATATTATCTCTACTTAAATTTGCACTTAAGTAATAACAGCACTAACTTGTAGTTAAGTAGTTTAATAAACATAATTGTCTTTGGTTTTGTTTTCTTTTTTCTCACCAACATTTCTATATAGCTTTCCTGTGAAGTAGGTTATTCTTATCTCCTAACACACCTACAGTGTCTTTATTCATATCAAGCAAACTTTGCATACTTAAATTTTGTGTGCTCACGTTTCTGCAAAGATAAATCCAAACAGAGGCAAAGGAAAGCAAGCAACGTGGGAAGCTTCAGATTCAATAGATTGGGAAAGTATTCCTAGCCAGGTTTGAAGTATTGTAGTAAAAACTGCCCCTTTACTAATAAGCATATTCTGAATCCCTAGGTGGGTATATTTTGTGTCACAAATATGAGCTTTCTTGAAAGAACTATAATTGCTTAATTGTTCTGACATCCTTATTAGACGCCCTTGATTCCTTATGTCGCTATGCAAACGAAACCTTATAATGGTTTGGGTCAAGACTATAGGCAAGGTGGACTGCAGAAACATCAGGATTGTGTTAATGGCATAAATATGTTATTCCAAAATTTGTGCTAGCTCCCCACTGGAAAGCTCCAGTGTGAGACGAGTTTAGGTGCAGAACTTCTGTACCAGCAGAACCTTGTCAGTACTTGAAGAAATATTCCATACTCAAAACTTAACATAATCCTGTGATACCAAAAGGCATTGATCAGAGTTCCTCAAATGGTGGCATTCTGTTTGTATGCAGACCACCAGCACATTTTACCAGTCATTTCTGTCACATTTCTGAGTGGTGTTCTCATTTTTGGTGTTCTAATCCCTGAGAAAACCGATGCAAGTGCTGAGGAGGAGAGGCCATGCAGTTTGCAAAGGTGTGTTGATACAGGGTGATGTGGCAGAGGACTTCATTTCTGAATAAATCTTAGAAAAATTACTCTGTGGACACTTTCAAAAGTAATGTTAGTAGCCTGGTTTAAGTGAAATGCCAACCATTTGAAATGTCTCCATGAAGTTACTAATGGATTTAGCTGGTTACAGACTTAAGGTGAATAGGGGATGAAGTGTGATGTGCTGTCCCTTATTAGATGTCTTTTTATGTGGGGGAAAGACAAACTGTAACACCAAGAGGCAGGCTAGAGCATGTACTAGATTAATGAAACGAGCAGAATTTAATAAATGGAAAAGTTTTTCTGCTGTTAGGTAGAACTGACAGTTATTGGAATCATATAGTAAAGCTATTCAGCTGGGGAGAAAAATCATAAATAGGCTGCTATTGCCTCTAGCGTTTGTTGCATTGTATTGAAATAGTTCCTCAGAAAATTATAAAACATACTAGTGTGTATAAACAACCACATGCAGAAACTATTTTTCTTGGCACGCTGCTTATAGCCTGAGAATAAAGGAAAATAACGAGTTTGGTGAGCTGACATCTATATTTTAAATATTGCTGTTCCTGTTCCTTTGTTACTTAGGAGAAACTAGAATACTAATTAGGGGCACACAATACTTGATATATACTTCTCTTTTTTTTTTAAGCCAGCTTCATGGTTTTTTTTCTTCTAGATATGATACTTTCTCACAAGGTTTGTTCATTATGATGAAATTAATAGGTATTTTTTGACAGTACCTGCCCTAAAGCCATGCTAATGTATACTGTCAGAATGAGCCTCAGAAGCCTTTCTCCTTTTATTATGTTTTGCCCCCTGAAGGATACTTGAATGATCTTGGGGATCCAAAAAAAAAAAAAAAAAAAAAAAAAAAACCCCCACCAAAAAAAAAAAAAAAAAAAAAAAAAAAAAAAAACCCCCACCAAAAAAAAAAAAAAAAAAAAAAAAAAAAAAAAACCCCCACCAAAAAAAAAAAAAAAAAAAAAAAAAAAAAAAAACCCCCACCAAAAAAAAAAAAAAAAAAAAAAAAAAAAAAAAACCACAACCACCAAACCCCCCCCCAAAAAAAAAAAAAAAGCCACAATCTGGAAAACTTGCAAGAAATTCAGTAATGGCGAATGAAAGGCAACACACTTATGTAATAGTAATTGGCTTCAAAGATGCAGGATAGGGAAGAACTGTCTGGGAGCTCCTCAGCCTTGTTTTTAGGTTTGGGGGTTTTTTTCCCCCTTCTTGTAAATGAAACTTAAAACACTGAAGCATCTAACCCAGGTCTTTATTGCCATGCTCTGTTTTACTAGTTGGAAATCCACAGAGTTCTAATTAAAATTTTGGGAGGCAGTTAAAAGGAGGTACCATGGTTTAAGCCAAGCCGGTAACTCAGAACCATGCAGCCACTTGCTCACACTTCCTGACCTTCTCCCCCCCACCACCTTGGTCAGACCAAACATTACTGAGCAGCAACTAAAAACACTGGTGTTATCAGCGCTGTTCTCAGGCTGAAAGTCAAAAACACAGCACTGCACCAGCTACTAAGAAGGAGAAAAATGACTGCTACTGCTGAACCCAGGACAATGGTTCACTCTGTTTGGAAAGGAACTGTGAGATTCAGAACTTGAGATCCCATTTGTCTGTTCCCATCTCCCATACACAGCTGTAGGCTATGTGTGAAGTTCATTAGGCATCTGGGCTGGTGCCTGACCCTTAACACAACACTAGCAATTTTCCCATAGCCTAAGCAGAACAGAAGAGACAGACCTTCTTTACAACACAGGGGCTGAGGCAGATGAGATGCCAGCTTCATGATGGCTCACACATGTGGCAGACTAGANTGTAATAGTAATTGGCTTCAAAGATGCAGGATAGGGAAGAACTGTCTGGGAGCTCCTCAGCCTTGTTTTTAGGTTTGGGGGTTTTTTTCCCCCTTCTTGTAAATGAAGCTTAAAACACTGAAGCATCTAACCCAGGTCTTTATTGCCATGCTCTGTTTTACTAGTTGGAAATCCACAGAGTTCTAATTAAAATTTTGGGAGGCAGTTAAAAGGAGGTACCATGGTTTAAGCCAAGCCGGTAACTCAGAACCATGCAGCCACTTGCTCACACTTCCTGACCTTCTCCCCCCCACCACCTTGGTCAGACCAAACATTACTGAGCAGCAACTAAAAACACTGGTGTTATCAGCGCTGTTCTCAGGGTGAAAGTCAAAACCACAGCACTGCACCAGCTACTAAGAAGGAGAAAAAATGGCTTCTACTGTTGAACCCAGGACAGTAAATAGCTAAATTTTGTGATAGTGTTTCCATTGCAAAACCTTTTTAGAGTTTTATTCAACCATGAAAAAACTGTAAGATTAAACTCTTTCTACATTTTCTCAGCCTAAGGTTATTTAAAAGATCTGTTTAGCAACATTGTGTGTTTTTTTCCTAGAGTAAAGCAACAACAATAATCAGAAACTTTGGTGTAGTATTTACTCCATAATCTCACAGCAACAATATTTTAAGAGGTTTAATATTCTATGAAATAATACTCTGTTTGAAAAAAATTGAGTTTATAGAATTGCCTATTTCTATATATTTCCATAGCAAGTGATTTTTTTCTGTACACACCGAGTGCTATATAAGATGTGCAGTATGACACAGTGGGAATGAAGCTGCTGTGCCTATCTGCTAGCTATAGGTACTGAAATGTAGAAATGGACTGCTGGTTATCTTGATCTCTGTAACCCAGACATGGCTAGGAGAATGGAAGAATATTGCCACAAATTGGTCTAAAAATGGTTTGAGCATTTGGGTCTTCCAATTTCTTGCTCTTACTTGTAATATATACTTAAAGCAAGACCTGTAGCTAATGTTCTGGTGGCTTCACTCTGCCTGCTTTGGGAATAAAAGGAGAAAAGGTAATGAATAGGTTAGCCTCTCTTCAGATGAAGGATAATCAATGCCTCTCCCCATGGCAGTGTACAGAACTATGAAAAACAGGGGAATAAAAGTAATTTTTTTGGACTATGCTATATCTAAGAATCACTTTATTCACACTTGCTGTAGCAGACTTGCTTAACACCTTATAATTTATAGTTTAATTTACATCTTTACACCTGAATATCCCTAAAAGATTCCTGAAAACCTGTAAGGCAAGCTTTCTCCTTATGGATTGGCAGGTGGGGAGGTTTGTTTGGGTGTTAATTTTATTTGGTAGTATATGTTGACTCTGGAGTTGCTAATAATACTTCTTATGCGACTTTAAATCATGTGCAAGTGCTCAGTGTGAATTACTTTTTTTACAGTAAAAAACATTAATAGCAAAAATTTCCAAGGGAGCTGGTTTTATGAGGTCAGTAAATTCTTGACCCTGTCCGGTTTTCCTTGATAAAACTGTTGTTACTAAACCAGCTTTTCAATAAACTGAAGTTGTCATATTTTTCAGTTGTTTTAATAAGAAGTAATATGCATTGACCAATATTTTGAGCAATGGTTAAAAATGGAATTTAAACTAATGTCTACTATTACCTGAAGCAGTTTAAAAACAAGCTATTGCTTGTTTTCAAACTGTTAAGCTAGAAAATTTGAAGATTTCTTTAAAAAAATAGGGGAAAAAATGTGTAATTGTTTAGAAAAAATATTTTTAAATAGCCACCTGACATTTCTTAGTCATACAAATGGTGCTGGAAGTCTTTAATGTTAACTGAGTTCTTTCAACTAGTTTCTTAAGATACATCTCTCTGACTGTTGATATGACAGTTTTAGAGACTGAAATCCCTGGTATCTTGGTATATTTTTATATGTCCCATAGTACACAGTATAATATTAAAAGAGAAAATATCCAATTGAAAGATGAAGTTGCTTCTTTTTGTAGTGATTCTTCTGTTTAAAAGGGAGATTTGTTATAGCATTATAAGACTACCTACCTAGGTTCAATTAACCATTTTTTAACCTGAAAATGATTAATCTAAGATACTTGTTAGTGGAAGCAAATGGTCTGATGTGGTAGATGCAGTTGCATCTTGTACAATGGAGTTTTACAGTTTCTGGAACGTGAACTTTACAATCAAATGGTTGTTAGAGTTTGCAAGACAAATTCTCTGGACTTTCATCAGGTTGCATTTGCTGCATCTGTCACAGAAGTTCATTTTGAATTGTACATAAATATTAATCCATACATTTACATTTAGTCCTGTAGATTTTTTAAATCAAGGACTGTGTAGAGTACTTTCTATCACAGCAGACCACACTGGGCAACCAGAGAATGTTTTTAGCTATTATGTGCAGTGTATGATCTATTATTGTAATAAAAATCATAAAGTTCTACTGTCAAAAGAGTACAAAAAAAGCAAATGAGTGCTCCTACTGATAAGATAAACTGACCAAGTAAGAAATATTATAATTAAAGAAGATGGCCTAAGAATTATTCAGAAGCTTATAATATAGTGTTATCCTATAATGTGCCAAATATATGCTGCAAAACCCTAACAATCCTCCCAAGAAAAAAGCAATAATCTTGAGAGAAACTCCAGGAAAGCTTTCAAGATCTGGAATGCTTTGGACTGGCACTTTAAAATTTTCCAGTTGAAGGTATTTCATCTTGCAACTTTTTTGTGTTGTCTTTTCTTAGACAGAAATATAGGTTAGAATAATTTGGACACTTCTTTTTTAATTAAAAAAAAAAAAAAAACCACAACCAATCAACAAT
>NDXB01020476.1:64199-77090 GCA_002631895.1 Agapornis roseicollis
TTTTTTTTTTTTTTTTTTTTGGCCTTTGGTGGTTGTTCACAGTTTCAATGACACATGCAATTACTGTAACTGACAAATTCTGCCTTGATAGCAAGGAGAAAGCATGTTTACTGTTGCCACCACTGAAAAGTAATTACAGAGCTAAATCAGTGGAAGTGAAAACTACAGTGCAGAGAATTCTGAAAAGTAAATAGGACATTAACCACAGTTCTGTTTGGGACTGTAATTACATGGAAATGCCAGATTTTGACTCATAAAGGTACTCTGAAACTGTGATTGTAGTTTGATTTGTAGCAGTGTAAATCAAGAGTAAATGTGATGTGGGCATTACAGGAGCATAAAACCAATGTAACTTATGTGTATACTTTGGATTATTTCCAGTTTTGCCATTAGTCAAACAAGAGCATGAATTGCACCACTAAAGCAGGATTGTTCTTTGCATCTGTGTCTTAGAGATTTGTAATCAGCAGCACTGACTGTTCATTGCCACAGCTGCAGTTTCTACAAATATGTCACAATACTGAAGGTGAGAATCATAGAATAGTTAGGGTTGGAAAGGACCTTAAGATCATCAAGTTTCAACCCCCTGCCATGGGCAGGGATGCCACACACTAGACCATGTTGCCTAAGGCCTTTATGCACCCTTGTCTGCAGAGACCAGTCAAGACACTTCCTACACTCCGAGCTCTGTACTGCAGCCTCCCTTCTCATCGGTTCTGTCCAGTGCCAGCACCAGCACCTCTGGTGCAGCCAAAGCAGAGATCCCAGACCACACCCTGGTCCTGAGGTGAGCGCTCACAGTCTCACTCACTCCGGAGTTGAAGGGTCTCCTCTGGCACTACTTACCTTGGCAAAAAGCAGAATTAAAGAACTAAAGTGCTCCCAAATTTTAACCATTAGAAAGGTGTATCCAGAAAAATAAATATGAAAAATCAAAGTACAAAAAAAGCATAATTTTTGGAAGAAAACTACATTAGGTGTGAAGGAATAAATATTAATGTGTGAAAGTATTTGTTTAAAATGCCAGCTGTTTGGAGTTCATGAGCTTTTAAGCTTTAAGAGCTTACAATGAGGGTCAAGCACAGGAAATTGTGACGGAGCGATCATTTAAGTATTATCCACATCAATGCTTCTACCAGGCTTAGTAAGGTCACCTGCATGAGAAGAAAAGGATATAAGTAACAAATGCACACCCATAGGAGTTACACAGAAAAAATAATTATGCAAAACTTGGGAGAATTTTCCTTTTTTTTTCTTACTGTTTTTTAGTCTGTAGATACTTCAGCTAAAACCATCTAAACCAGTGCTTTTTTCCCCGGCTTATGGTCTTGACCTTTCATACTTTCTGTTTGCATTTGTTGAAGAGATGGAAATGATAGTGCAGACTTCAGGAGTGGAATTCTGGTTTAGAAGTTGTTCAAACACCTCACAACCACAATTAAAGTTATAGCCTGAGATTCCATAAAGTGCAGCAAAATCCATTTCTTTAACCGCAGTCTACCAGCCAAATTTCTCTTTAGGCTGAACTAATTCCCAGAGATGATTGTTCTGCCAGTTAATGAAGAGTGGCTTTTAGAAACTGGAGTAGAACTTTTGTGCTCCTTCAGTCGTGTCCAGTACTGCCAGCTACTGGTCAACTTCAAGAGCTTAATGGAATTCATGTTAGCAGTTTAAAAAACAGAGAAATAGGATAAAAATAGAAAAAATTATTCTGCAGGGATAGGTGTCACTGCTCTTATTTGTCCTGAGCAATATGAACATGGAAGAAAAACTTACCTGTAATAAGATTTCCTTCACTTTTTATCCTCCTATACCTCTCAGATTCATTTCAGGATAACTAATTAGTCTCAGAAATTGCTATAAAGACATGAATAGTCAGAGAGTTGTCCACAGAAATCACAGAGGATTTTCCAATTAATTATTTCCATATATGCAATATTCAGGGTACAGTGAATGTGTGTAATGTGCCTGTTCAATGCAGGAAAGCTTTGCCTAGAAATTTTCTCTTTAAATACACTTAATTTATCACAGGTTTTAAAAAGTTGGAGCAATATTAGTTTCACCTAAAGCTGATATTATAATCTAAAAGTTAGTATTGAATTTCCTATTAATCTAACATCCTGAGCAGGGAGGCAGAAAAAAATATTCTACAAAAGTACTGGACTTCTGAAGTTGCTTAGGCTTCTGAGGTCATTTTTGTCAGGTGTAATCATTCCTTTTATATGTACTGCTTCACACATGTAATTTTGATCTCTATGAATGTTTTGTATTTCTTCTGAAATGTGAGAACTGCTAATAATTTTAGACACTATCATTTATTTCTAAATACTGTCACACCCAATTTCATTTGTCATTGGGCTTTTATAATTCTTTTTTACTTTAAACAGTAGCCTAGAATATTTGATTTTTAAATTATATGTTACCTTTGGAAGTTTGTAGTATTTTATGGCTATTTTAATGGAGGCTTTGCAAGTCGTCGTTGACACACTTGCAAATTTATCTAGTAAGTGACTTGAGAACTGTTAGGATTTTCTTTTTCACATTTCTAATGGTTCCAGTATAAATGGACACAATTTATGAGTTAGAAATTTATTTGAACTGCAGCTCCTGTGAATTCTTCTTGTATATGAAAATTAAGCTCAGTTCTCTGCTTTATCAGGAATCTAGAAAATTCTGCACTTCTGATTTAAAATCGTCAACACCTAAAAATCACTGAGAATTTGTCCTAAAGATCTGCAGGGGCAGCTCATCTGTCCAGTAGAAAGTAACCATTTTTGCACAGTCCTCAAGTAAAGGTTCCCTTGACAGACCGTATGAATGCAATAAAGAAAGAAGCAGCCATTAAAATGATTGTTTAACTTGCTGTTTAAACAAGAAACTTTAAGGTGGAAGTCAAAGCTGCAAATCCTAGCTGTCTGCTAGCACAGTTGTTATTTGCTAAGCTTAGAAATTCTTCCTCTATAACAGTATCAGACTGCCAAACAGACTTTCTTCTTCCCTTTTCTGCTTTTGGTATCTCTGAGAATGTGAAGATTGTGACATTTTGGGGAAAATTCATCCAGTTTAAAAGTTTGCTAGCTTAGAGAACACTTTTACAGACTTTTTCATCTTGTTCTTTAATTTTGTAGAATGGAATCTGGTTCTTTCTTATGTGCTATCATGCTTCCTACTGTTCCAAATGATACATTAAGTTTTTTCTTTGGTTTCTATTTTGGTATCTGCCAAAGAACTGAATATTTAGTCTCTCTAAGAAGTAAGCAGGATTTTAGCCTATTCACAAGAATTCAATAAAGAATGTGTCTGACAAGATGCATTTTCCACTTTTCCATCTTCTTTGCAAGTGGCTGGATCTTTGCACATCACCTGCAGAAAAGTCAAACTTACACCAGGTTTTTAAAAGAGGGCAGGAAACCAGAAACTGAACTGTAAACATTAAGTAAGCCTCATTAACAGCAAACTTCATGGGTTAACATGTAACTAAGTTCTTACTTATTGCTGCAGCAGTATTGGTTGCATTCTTCTCCTGACGTTTTGATAAAATGGTTTAGGATGGAAGGGTCCTTAAAGATCATCTGGTTCCAACCTCCCTGCCACAGGGAGGGACGCCTGCCAGTAGACCAGGTTGCTCAAAACCCCATGCAGCCTGGCCTTGAATGCTTTCCAGTATGGGACATCCACAGCTTCTCTGGGCAGCCTGTTCCATTGTGTCATGTATGTTCTAGATAGTTTGTTGGTTCTGGTTGTCTCTTTTGAGATAGGTTTCTGCTCATTTAGCCTGAAAATATTTTCCTTAAACAAAACAAATCAATTTTGCACACTTAATCTAATGCTTAGGCTAAGGTTATCTTGTCCTTTGTAAAGATAGTATAGAACTTAAAGCAGCTCATTTCTGTAGGGCATTCCAATGTCATGTAATTTAAGATTATTTTGATAAACCTATTGATTTGGGAGGATAAAGGGTAAATTATGCTGCTTTTTACTCTTTTGTTCTGTTTTGTTTTCCATGAGCTTGCTTTCTTTTCATGAGTGAAAGAAGAAATACAAGCTTCCAATGTAATTTTTTTCAATACCTATTAACATTTAAATGTGGTTTTTTCCTCATTACCCACAGTTCATTTAAAAAAATATTAAGGTAATAAAAACTAGCAAATCCAGTCAGCTAATGAATTAATTAGAAATATTTTTCAGAAGTATGGAAAATAAGGAGTTATTATGCTATATCATAGATATCATATATAGCATAGAATATATATCATAGAATATATATCATAGAATAGTTAGGGTTGGAAGGGACCTTAAGATCATCTAGTTCCAACCTCCCTGCCGTAAGCAGGGACACCTCATACTAAACCATGCCACACAAGGCTTCATCCAATCTGGCCTTGAACACTGCCAGGGATGGAGCACTCACAACCTCCCTGGGAAACCCATTCCAGCATCTCACCACCCTAACAGGAAAGAATAGCTTCCTTATATCCAATCTAAACCTCTCCTGTTTAAGTTTGTACCCGTTACCCCTTGTCCTGTCACTACAGTCCCTAACGAAGAGTCCCTCTGTTGNAAAGAATTTCTTCCTTATATCCAATCTAAACCTCTCCTGTTTAAGTTTGTACCCGTTACCCCTTGTCCTGTCACTACAGTCCCTAACGAAGAGTCCCTCTGTTGCTAAAAAGCTGTAGATTTTACTCAGAAATAAGTGTTGCAGGCTTCAGTTTGTTTTTTCATGTTGTAGAAAACCTCTGATAAAAAGAAAAGGTATATTTACTTTACGATACATAATTTATTTTTATTTTTTTTAACATTTACAAACAGCATTTTTTGTTACACCAGTTCAGTGCCCAGAATGGTAATGCAAACAATTTTATTTTTTAGAAGTAAAAAGATATTTTTCATAATGGAAATTTAGAATTGCTGTCTAAACCATTTCTCATTCCTTAATTTAACACTCCAGTCCATTATCTGTGTCATACCCTCATTAAAAAGTATTTTATTTTTCATTGGGAATATTTTCATGTGAAATGCTCTGGTCAACACAGTGATACATGTCGTTCTCTGAAAATTTCTGTGAATAATATGTTGCAATGAATCATTCCTGCAAATGTGCAATATGGGGATTGAGCTGGTTTGCAATTTTCCCTAAGTGGAGTTGCCCGACATTGAAAAATTAGCTTGCCAGCTGTTATTAGCATTTGCAGTATTTCTTGGTCATGCTCTTTTCAGTAAACAGGATATAGTTTGTTACTTGTAAGGTAAAGCTGCTCCTAAATACCTGTGCTGTAGGAATCATAAAAGGGTATTTGTGTTGATAGGTTTTCATCTCGGTTTACTGTATGCCTGTGTTGACTATGAAGGGACTAGTAAATAAATTCATGCTCAGAACTGAGGCATAGATTGTCATGCTTGCTGTTGGAATGCCTGGACAGGAATTGCATTTAACAAAAATATGAGATAGTCACAGAAGTAATTGGATGGTAGTTAATAGTAGATGGTCACAGTATTCTTGATTATGAGCAACCAGCTGGAAGGTAACTACAGTGAAAACAGCTTTTATTCCATTTGCATGCTGGTTATAGCCGATGCTTCACTGAAGATCCTTGAATCTGATGAAGCAGATGTCAGGGAGAACTACAAAGGTAGACTTAACAGGCTGTCTAGCTCTGAGCCTCCATGATTTCCATGTAAGACACCTCAGTAGGTAGCACTACTGAAATCCAAGAAATTACATCAAAAATTGAAGGAAACTATTAGTGCAAAATCTTGGTTCAGATTGCTACAGTGTCTGCTCTGTTAAAATTCAGTTTATATGATCCAGACTCTTAGAAAATCTATGTAGATCTATAATGCTAGCTCTTGTGTTTTAAACATTGTCTTCACAGTCAGAGTAGGAGAGTAGATAAATTACATTAATTTAACAGTTATATGAATCTTTGAGATAGGCAACATTTTACTGTTAACTGCTTAATCTGAAAATTGTTTCCTGATTATTTTTCCCATACAGAAATTGTAGTTCAGTATGCACTCAGAACACATCCCATCCAAAATACAATTATAGTGACTTATATATGAGGAATGATTAGAAAAATAGAGTTAATATTTCTCTGAGTTGGTTGCATAAAATTTTGCCAAGTAATAGTGTAATTCAGCTATCAGTAACCACATGTAACCATGTCATAAATGAATACAGAAAACAAAATAATTGAACAGAAATAAAATGAAAATTGGTTTTTGGCTTATTGGGTTTGCTTTTATAAGTAGAACAAAAGCATAAAATCATTTGTTTAGGGGACAGAGTAACAGATGTAGGAATAGGCAGCAGTCAGTTGTCAACATAAACCATAATGGTAGCATCCAGAGGAAAATTATGCTAATAAAAAAGTCATGCCTCATGGTACCATTATTACTTGCCTGTGATACATGAATGATAATGAGGATTACATCACTTCTTGAATTTCTAAATTGTTTTACAACCTGATTGCTTATACATTACATTCTGCTTCATAATTGACAGATTTTCATCACTTTCCAATGAGTTTGGATTATAACATTGTACATTCTTTGCCTTAATTATACATGCAGATCATTGTTTCATATTTCCATAAAACTCATGAACGTTTTCCCTAAGACATTTCTTCGTTTGTTCAGTTAGTGGGGCTAAGAATTTCTGGTGCAGAAATGCTTTCTACTTACTTGGAAAACTGTGTTTTCTGGTCATACTGTTTCTGTGCTTTGGTTTTGGTCATCAAATGTGTGCTGAGCAAGGGACGTAGGCTCCGCCCTTTTACTTTTATGCATGTTTTTTTCTTGGTAGGTTGTTGTGGTTTAAACCCAGTTTCTACTCCCGCCCACCCCCCTTCCTTCCCCCTCCTGGAGGAATGGGGAGGAGAATCAAAGGAATATAACTCCCACGGGTTGAGATAAGAACAGTCCAGTAACTAAGGTATAATACAAATCACTACTGCTAACACCAATAATAATAATGATAAGAAAATAACAAGGGAAGAAAGTACAATACCACCCGCCGAAAACGGGCCCAACCAGCAGGTGTGTGCCCTTCCAGGTAACTTCCCATTATCTCCATGGGCATGACATGCTATGGTATGGAATACCTCTTTGGCTAGTTTGGGTCAGGTGTCCTGTCCCTGNCGGGCCCAACCAGCAGGTGTGTGCCCTTCCAGGTAACTTCCCATTATCTCCATGGGCATGACATGCTATGGTATGGAATACCTCTTTGGCTAGTTTGGGTCAGGTGTCCTGTCCCTGCTTCTCCCCAGCCTCCCCTCCTCCCTGGCAGAGCATGAGGCTCAGAAAGTCCTTGGTCAGAATAAACATTACTTAGTGACACATTGGTGTTATCAGCTATGTTCCCAGGCCGAAAGTCAAAACACAGAACTGCATCAGATACTAAGAAGGAGAAAAATTGACTGTTACTGCTAAACCCAGGACATAGGTCTTGTAAACTTTTTTCTTTTTCTTTGTAGTTTGTCTTTGAAACTGCTCATCTAACACTATTTCTTTCATCAAATATCTTTTATTTGGGTCACAGCAGAAGTAGTGGTAGTGGTCCCTTTCGTCTTTGATCTTCTGGAATTGTCTATCTGATGTTCGATTTCAAAGTGTTCTAGCAAAGCAAAATCAGAAATCCTAATGGAGCACCTGTTGAGAACACTTACTGGTTTTGGTCAACTTCTGGAGAAGCTCACAATGGAAAGTGCAGAAGAAGATCCAGGCTATTTGCCAATAAAGAAAGGGATGCTGTAAAGAAGTGTTCCAGTCTGCTGGGAAATGAAGTTACTTGGCTGAGTTATATTTACTCTTCTACAATTTATAAGATATAAATGGTGAAAAAATATTAATGAACTATCATCTCTTAATAATTATTTACACCATACTAGTAAGATTAAAGTTAGCTTCTAGTGCTGCCTTTCCCTTTGTGTCATTTATGAATTAAATTATCTGTAATTTAAGAAGCATAGAAAGCTGTGTCTTGGTGAGAGCAATCGTTTCTTTACAAGTCCTGAGAAAACATACATTTTAATTAAAAAACTTTCACATTGCATCTAATCAATTGGATAGTTCCAGTTGAATAGTTCATCCTAAACAAGTTTAACATATGCAAACTCCATCTCAAAGCACATAAAGTATTTATTAAACAAAAAGTAATAAAAAGGTCTTGAGCTAGCCAAGTAAGGATATGAAAGAGGTTGCAAGGTAGATTCTTTCCCTGTGTAAATTGGCACAAGTCCATTTAGAGCCCGTACAGTTTGACTGTAGGTCTCTCATTATGTGAGCTTGTGCAAAGACACAGATTTGAAACAGTGATTTGGTGATACATCCAAGAAAATATCTACCTACAGTTGTATACTCAGTTTCAATAAAAAAAGTGTTTCAATTTTGAATCTACTTTTGCTTATGTTTTTCAAATGTAGCATTCTCTGTAGAACATGCTGCAGATCACGCAGCAAGGTCTTTTTCTGTCCCAGTGCACAAATTCAGAGAGACATTTAGAGTAATTAGAGTAGCTTTGGAACTTTGGATGAAGTAAAGGCTTGTCTGCACAAAATCTGTGCAGAGCCGGAGCTGAATTTAGTATTCACTGCTTGCTCCTTGCTACCTCTTAGCAAATATTTTTATTTTTTCCCAGGATTGCATTCTTGTGCTGCAGCTGACTACATGAATGAAATTAGTCAGTGTATTATTAATTCATAGAATGGCTTGCCATGTGCTGTCTTGCTATGGACAAGTTCTGACGTGTTGGGTTTTTAAACTCCCTTTATTTTCTAGTTTCAGAAGAGAAGTCAAGCTGCTGAACTTTAAACATTTTTGCAATAAGTGGTATTCTTTACCCAACTGATTAATTTTTGTTGTTCACCTATGTACATTTAATCTGCTTCCATAAAACACAGATATAAAAGATTTCTTCTGAATCACTCGTATGTTAACTGTAGCCCAAAACTTCAGTCAGCAAAAGTGCTAAGTTTTACTGTAGTGTTGAAACAACTCTGTCACTACAGTGCATGTGAAGAGCTTTGGAAACACGACTGTTCAGTTTCATTTAAACTATGAATAGAAAATCTATGTCATTACAGCTTTATAAATGCACAATGTCCTGTTAATTATGCTTTGTGGGTCTCTTAGGCATTTCATAATCCTTGCTGTAGCACAGTGTATTTTTATTACAATATGTTGCTTAGTAATGCACAAATCACTTAAAATGCCACTGCTTGCATGGTTTTAATGGCTGTCTGTCTTTACTTAAAAGATGGAATCAGTAATATGCCTCTCTCTGTGCCAGCAATGAGGATGATAGTTTCATATCATGCTTGTCAAAGTTGCCATCATTAAAAGGGTGATAGCTCTCTTTATATGTCTTTTCAGACACTGAAATACATGAATCAAAAATGCTAATATACAGGAGCAGGAGAGGAAGCAGTCTGCGTAAGGGGAGGGGAGGGGGGCAGGAAAGGGAAAGAAGGGGAGAGGGAAAAGCAGAGAGCAGTATAAGTTCATCTCTAATGGTCTGCACCTGGATACAATCACGGTTTCAGGCCAAGCACTGGGCATTCTGGAATGCAGTTTCACAGCTGGGACACAATGCTGTGTCTCAGCTAAGCCAAAACCATTGGGTGTGAGAGAAAGGACTCTCGGGTTTAGGGTTGGAATGCTCACTTTATAGGAAGATTTCTATTCAGAAAAAGCTAATTTCGTCAACCAGTTCTATTAAAACTTGTAACTGCAAATAAAGCCATAATGTGATTTTTTTTTAAAAAGTATTTTTTTTTAATGGGCCTCCTGTGAACAAGTGAAATCACAAGCAATATCATCCACATACAAGCTACTTAAAGGAATGACAGGTGGTTTTGGTTTTCTCATGTAAATTAATCCCTTTTCCTCCACAAAGGATTTTATCTTCTCCTTTGAACGACCTGTTGTATTGTAATTAGCACCTGAGTAGATACCTTGTAAGAGAAATACAATGCTGTTTTTAAGCACATGCACAACTTCTCTCCTGTTTTGCTTTCAGAAATGGACAACTACCTTTCAAAGGGTGAGTGCCAGAAACTCAACTTTTGATGATGGGTTTGCAGAATAACTTATGTTTTAAGAATGATGTCCCTCTTTTTTCACCTGCTATTAAATCACACCTCATGCCTCAGAAAGAGGTGTTGCAAAATGACTGTGCCTAGCTGTTTCTACAAATAGTATGTTTAGATTCTGGCTGAGATAACTTTGCTTTCAGACTGATGCTACGCTCTGCATGGTAGTCTGTTGCATAAAATAAAGCTTGATTCTACTAATAGGTTTCTGATACAAATGCTCTTGCCTGACTGCTGTCACCTAAGCCACGGTTTACTTCACTATGAAAACGGAATTGATGCCAGTATGGCTGTTTCCACAATAGTATTGACATTCAGTATGACACTGGCTTAAAGTTCTTAGCTTTTTAAGCCAGGTTTGTAAGAAAAGGGGAAAGAATGTAATGAGTGAGACCAGGTGAGGGAGAAAGGCTGCTAAGTAAGATGCGGGACTAAGAGAATATAAAAAGAAAGGCCTTTAGTTGTTTTGCTGTTTCACAGAATAGGGATAACATCTTAGCTAGGGAGGGTCTGACATGTTGCTCTAAGGTGGATACCCATTCCCTATACCTCCTCATCTTTTTCTGTGTAGCTATAGGTGTACAAACTATTCAGGTATGGGTAGTTTATGAGGAAAAAAAAGCCCAAAACATTTACACGTTTAGCTGTAGATTGTAGAAGAATTTGAGAGCGAGTGGTTATAGACAGTGCATGATTTTACTCTTAATGGCTAGTGAGAAGCTGCTTTTGACCTTGGCAAGAGAGGAAATTTCTTTTTTTTGTGCATCTGATCAGCTGGATCAAGTTGAGTCTTTTGGGGCCTCAGTCACTAGTGCAATAAAAAGAACTTTAAATAAAAGGGATCAAATTTTCTGCTTCATAAATGCTCATATTTCAGCAAGAATCAAACTGGGACTGTTCAGACTTTAGGCATGTGGTAAGTTCTATGAAGATTAGGAGCGTTACCTTTATATTCATGTAATGCTGTATTTGGTCACAGTTGGGTTTCAGTCATGCTTCAGCCTGTTTCTTAATATCCCCAAATTGTTGTGCACAGAGTTATTATTTTTTTTCTTATTACAGAAGCACAACTTTCCCCCTTGCCCCTCCCTCTCCTTGTCTAACTGACTTCCTTCATTCCACCCAAAGTTTTTTTCCAGGCTACTTGACATCAACATTAACAGTCTCAGATCAAAGTTTTCTGGCTTCTGTTTAGAGTCATGGAGCATCACAGTGCTTCATCAGCAAATACCTCTGGGCAATCTGTTTGGCAAAACACTCTGAGAAGTCAAACCCTTGCTGCCCACCGAACGCAGAAAACCTTTCCACAGGTGTTTGGTGGTTTGGTTTTGGTTGCTTGCTTGCTTGGTTGGTTTTTTTTCTGCTTTCTACTCTTTCCAAACAGTAAAACCATCAACTTTCTAGTCATGGTTGAGAGAAGAAATCGGTGGCAGTGGAAATGTTCCACAAAATACAAGGCCCTACTTTTGAAATGGCCCCCAGATTTGCAGGGTTGAAGGTTTTATCCTATATATATTGTAAACAGTTGGATTACTATTCAAATATTCTTTGAATAAAATGGTATGGAAATTTTACATCAGCACATTTATTTTCTTCACAGTTTTTATATTGAGTTGGTAAAAAATTAAGTAATTAAATGAAAATATTTAGATTAAAACTGTTGGAACAGTTTTTCCCCTCTATTTTGCTTGCAAAATTCAGGGAACTAAGTTTGTTTATTTCAAAGAAGATGACAGCAAGAGAGAATCTTCAATTACACAGATACTTCTACAACAGTTATCTGGGTTTGACAGTAATCTGTGCTCTTGTGCTCATAGCAAGTAGAATAGGAAATAATAGAATTAATTGGATAAGGCAAAAAAGATCTAGGCTAAAACTGTAAGAAACTTGCTACTGATAATGCTATTGAACCACTGGAACCAACAGCATGAATCATAGCACAGATTTTGTTTCTGCAGCTTTTAAAGATGCATCAGATTACTAGGTAGAACTAAATTTCTGAACTGTGTAGGTGGGAGAAATGTTTCCACTATGATTCTCTTCACATGAATATTTCGTGAAAGTGCATACGTGTAATCTGCCATAAGAAGATGAAATTTTTAAGTGTATGTTAGAGGTGTGAGAGGTTCATAGGAGCACAGCTATCCTCAGGAAAACTGAAACGATTATTTGGAACTTGCAAGATGATGTTGTCTGTCCTGCAGTTTTTTTCAAAGATGTGTTTTCTAATGTAATATGACAAATTACTTTAAATTCCAGTTTGGGCTAAAATGTTACTTGATAGTAATTATATGCACTGATTGGAATGTGTTTCAGGTGCCGTATTTAATTTCTATGTGATCACAAATAATTAAAATAACAACTAGAAAAGCACTGGCTTTGAAGGCTAAAAAAAGTATATTTTCTGCAAAAAGCTTTTCATGCTCCACTTTTAAATTATGTTCTAACATAAGGAAAACACGAAATGAAATCCACTTTTTTTTTTTTCTGGTGCTTTAAAATTCAGAATAGATAATATGCAAAGTACATTTAGATCTTGTTTAGACAAATTCACTTTGTAGTTCAATGCAAGCTATAGGCCAAACTGGTAGGACTACATAAAGTTAATTGCTAAGAATTGAAAGTTTGTACCTTTCTCAAAGCTTTTACATTTATCCAGTTTTAATTTGTCCTTTAATCAAGGCCAGGTCAGATAGGGCCTTCAGCGACATGGTCTAGTGGGAGGTGTCCCTGCCCATGTGTCGTGGTTTAAACCCAACCAACCACGCAGCTCGTTCACTCACTCAACCCCCCTTCT
>NDXB01020477.1:0-16553 GCA_002631895.1 Agapornis roseicollis
GACAAGGGGTAACGGGTTCAAACTGAAACAGGAGAGGTTTAGATTGGCTATAAGGAAGAAATTATTTCCTGTTGGGGTGGTGAGGCACTGGACTGGGTTGCCCAGGGAGGCTGTGAGTGCTCCATCCCTGGCAGTGTTCAAGGCCAGGTTGAACAGAGCCTTGGGTGTCATGTTTTAGTGTGAGGTGTCCCTGCTTATGGCAGGGGGGTTGGAACCAGATGATTTTAAGGTCCTTTCCAGCCCTAACTATTCTATGATTCTATTGCCCCATGCATGCCTCATATGGCCACAGGCTCACACAACCACACTCTTACAAACAAGCTCAGATTTAAAACCATGTTAGAGGTATTTTGAGCGAGTGTGGTGTAGAAGAAAAAGAGGTCAGTGAGTATTTACACAGAAGTATGAGTTATGTCTGAAATGAAGATACACCCTAATTCTCAGACAGGCCTTGGACTGCGAAGTAACTGTGCAGTTCAAGCAGTGGTGAATGATGTAAAAGCTCAATGTTTAGTGAGGAATTCTACAGGAATGATTGTTTCTCTTGAATATACACTTCTCAGCATTATTGTAACTACTGAAGAGGTCTTTGAGCAAAGATCATAAGCTTTGCAGTGTTTGTTTGGTGAAGCAGCAGATGTTTGAGAGTTGTAGAATTCAAAATAGGCTTTATCCTCTCCCAGTAATGGACAGAACTGGGAAGATCTCCCATACAGCTGTTACTCAGAAGTTGTGAGAGGAATGACATACTTCAGCCTACAGTGAACAAAAATGCTGATGGGACTTGGGTCACATATTATCACTGTACATTGTCACACTCTCTCCTCCTTTCAGGTTCCGGTGGAGAAGGAGGCTGGTGGTGATCTCTGCTCCCAGTGATGAGGACTGGGCTTATTCCCAGCAGCTTGCTGCTCTCAGTGGACAAGCCTGCAATTTTGGTGAGTCAAAAGAAATTATACTCTTGCTCCCCAAAACCACATCCTTCCTGGTGATGTGATGCGTTCCTTTGGTCAAGTCTGAATCTAGGCAGTCTGAGGAGTCTCACAACTCCTCGGTTTGCTGTAGGTATTCCACATCCAAATGGAAAAGATTGTGCTAAGCAGGTAGTACAACAAACCCCCGAGACAGCTAAGACAGCTAAATTGTCCCCTGGAATTATTTGTATGAGGCAGAAAAGCTTAGCACTCCAAAGCTTCTCTCCAGGCTTGTGCTTCAGGAGCAAAATGGTGTTTTCTTTTTCTTACTGCACAAATTAACACATAAGTACAATGCTTTGAGAAGGTCAGATTCTCTATACCCTGCTCAGAACCAGGTCAGGTATCAGGGAGATGATGGCCAGTAGGTTTTGGTTTTTTTTTTTCTTTCTCCTTCCTGCTTCATTGCCAAAACCTGTAAAAATATTATCCAACAAGGACACTCCCAGACCCCTAACTAAGTACTTAAGAGCCAACTACATAGTCAGTGGAGAGATGGACTATTCCAGGAGGCAATTAAAAGCAAGACCCAGAAACACTCTTCTGCCTTTCCATTAGAAAGCCCAGAGAGACTTACTCCTTAACTTAGGTTCCTGGCAATGCAAATCCCATACAGGGTGTAGACTTGACTCCTACAACAGAATGGAACAGCTGCTGTTTCAATACATTTCAGTTATGCCTGGAGACCTGCATAGTATCACTGTTTATTCATAACCACCTGGCTTTCATTCAAAGCAATATCATCTCACTTAGAACTACTGAAGTAAACTGTGACATGGACCATCGCAAAATGCTTCCTGAAGAACGGAATGTAATTAAAACGGTTAATTCTCCCTACCTTTTGTTAGGGACAGCTTGAAGGAGATCCAGTGAGTTCCTAAAGCTTTTGCCCTCAATGGGTGTTTTAACTAAGCGGTATGTTTCCAAGCATCTATCCTCCAAGTTGTAAAAACAGTTACATCAAAGATTTTGTAGATACAGACTCGCATTACACAGTATCTACATCCCCTAAGGCCCTTCTTCAAAGCAGAGGCAACAGTCCAAGCCTCTGCCCCAAACAAATGAAAGAAGTGAATGCCTGTCATAAGCCATTCCCCGCAGTCATTTAGAGTTTAGCTGTGATCAATTACATTGCCCCTAAATACTTTGTTGCTGTGTAGATGACAAGTAAGAGCTTTGAACAAAACGGTGCAGAAACATTCTGAATTTGGGGAATGGCCTCTACAAATTTAACAGTGTGCCTGATGCTTGTATTCCTATCCCTGTTCTAGAACCATTCCAAATGCTGTTGTCACTGGGACACTAGCAACAGCTTTTATGCAACTGATACCATACTACTTGACACACTAGCTTATCCCATGTCTGGCACAGGTGATGTGACTGGCAGAGATTCCACATAAATGACTAACTCTTCCTCCTAGAGAGCTGGCTGAGACTGCATCCTAACTTAGCATACAGCAACCTGGCTGATTAAACTGAAATCTGCCCCAGAATGCGCAGAAAGACCTGGTCTGACCACAAATCTCCTTCACTTCCTCCACAGGTCTGCGCCATATAACTATACTCAAATTGCTAGGACTTGGAGAAGATATTGGGGGCGTCTTAGAGTTGTATCCAATTAATGGTAAGTAACTGTTTCCAGTTTCCTCAGTACTACCCTTGAAGGACATTACATGGAGTTTCTTTGCTGTAATTTCTTTAGAGGGATGGGTACGGTGTTCCTGTGCTAAACATTATATAACTTCTTCAGGACACAAAAGCCCAATTATTATTTGGAAGACATCTCATATCTTTATCTCCCACCTAAACATACAGTCCCAAGCACACTTCTCTGCGTGCCTTGCTGTCAAAGATGAAGAGAAGTCTGTGCCTTTTACATGTGCAAGAGTTTGCAGGGCTAACAGAACACCAACTCAGCAGATCCTCTTACATGGGTTCCTCAGTCATCTTCATCAAATGGTTCGGACTGTAAAGGACCTTTTAAAGATGATACAGTTCAACTCTACTGCTATAGATAGTGACATCTTTCACTAGAAGAGGTTGCTCTAGGCCATGTCCAACCTGGCCTTGAACACTTCCAGGGACGGGGCATACACTGCTTCTCTGGGCAACCAGTTAACATGTTGCACCACTCCCAACCTGAAAAACCTCTTCCTTATATCTAAATCTATCCTCTTTCAGTTTAAAACCATTACCCCTTGTCCTGTCTCTATTAGCCCTGGTAAAAAGTCTTTCTCCATTTTTTCATAACCCCCCCGTAAGTATGCCATTTGCTCTCTGCAGGCTACTTTCAGGTAGCTATTGTTAGGAGGTCTCACTGTCAGGGTACATTTCAAATGCTACTACTTAAGCCCAACAACTGTCTCCATCAGTGAAAGAACAAAGTCAGCTGATTTATCTTATCCCCATTCTGACTGCTCTGTAACATGAAAGTGTGCTACTCCTAGCTTGCTGGCCCCCTTCAGAGAGCCTCAGTTTGTAAGACATGTGCCATTTTGTAAAAGTCCTGCTTCCAAGACGACTCTGCATTTGTTGCCATTAAATGACCCAGCAAATTCATCCTGTAATTCTTCACACTATCACACTTATTTCTTGAGATTTCTTTCACTGAGGCTGTTTTTCACATATGCCTTGTGCATTCTGAGAACCAGTGACCCAAGCTGCATAGAAGCCAAAGAGGTGCATGTGTGATGGGTAACAAAAAAAGTGTGCTACAGTTCAGTAGCTTCAGCCGAGAGAATAAAGACAAATTTACTAAACCTAATAAAACTGTTTAAAATACATCTTTCATTTACACTGAAGCCGTTTCATTTTGGAAGCAGGAAATCCTGAACTTGTAAATGAAAAAATTTTACATTGCCAACTATTGGCCTGCATCCTATCTCATGTTGCTAACAAACATCATATCACTGCCTAAACAAAATATCAATGTTGGTTTTGTGATTACTTTCTAGGAAGCTCTACTGTAGACCGAGAAGATATCCCAGCTAATTTGGTGAAAGACATTAGAAATTATTTCCAAATTAGCCCAGAATATTTCTCCATGCTTCTAGTTGGGAAAGATGGAAACGTCAAATCCTGGTATCCTTCTCCAATGTGGTCTATGGCAATTGTGTATGATCTCATTGATTCCATGCAGCTTCGTCGACAGGAAATGACAATTCAGCAATCACTTGGCATGCAGTGCCCAGATGATGAGTATGGTGGGTATGGTTACCATAGCTATCACCAGGGATACCAGGAAGGTTACCAAGATGACTACCGTCACCACGGAAGTTACCACCATGGATATCCATACTGAAAAGTGCAACTTAGCCCCTGACTGCTTGTGTCTGTTTTCTAATAGCTATTCAAGCAATAGGTGGCTGGTTACAGAAAGTCTTCCCAAGCCACCTAGATATCCCTGCTTTGTTCTTCCACTGTTCAATCAAGGGATTTTGGTCACTTGTCTTATCAAAAATGCAGAAGCCTTTACAGTGAAGCAACTCAAACCAATAGTATTGAAGCTTTAATCGGTGAAGACTCCTTTATATTTTTAAACCTTTAAACAAAGGGCATCAGCAGGTGCTGTTTGTATGAAAACCAAACGAAACCCCACCATGGGGTACAGTCCATGGACAGTACTGTAGGGCAGAACATGAACTGTCCAACAGATTTTGCAATGCTTTTGTTAGTATTTTTTCTAAGGAGAAAAAAAAAAGTATATTTATTGGAAAGTGAGACTGCATTGTGCTCATGAAGAAAAGCAAAGAATCACACTTCAGGACTTTCCCAGAAAAGGAAAATGTAAGATGGAAGCATGTGGCAGGCTCTTTAATAATAGCAATAATAATAACAATAATAATAAAATCCTTTTGAAGTACCTTATCTAAAAAGACAGCATCCCTCCCGTGGTGCATTAGCATTGTAATTAGCTGACTTTATCAATGAAAATGTGAATTTACAGCTATGGCAGGATTTGTTCTAATATAATTCAATGTAAAGTTCTTAACTACAAAGCTTGCTTTATGGCCATTTATTCTTTTAATTGGGATCCATGTTCTCTTAGGTCCTGCCCACTTGACAGTTAAATCAAAGTTAATGAGAGCTAAGTGAAAACACCAACTGTAGTTAGCATTGTCTGAAATACATAAAACTGAAAAGCAGTATTTTCATCAGAAAAATAGGAAAAAAAAGTCTTATTCATGTATATTTTAAATGAGTTGTTAACAAGCTCTCTATAATAATGTTCTTAATTAAACTATTGCTCTAAATTTCAAATTTCCTTCTACCTCTTCTTCTCATACCCTCCCTATGATAAAAATATCCAAACATTTATAAAGGTATTTGGGAATAACTTAATCTGCTACTAAACCAGCTCTATTTCTGCCACACTTGCTGAAATAGTTTTCTTCTCCCTTTTCATTGGAGAAATGCCCTTTGTGCATCTGATCTGTTGCACCACCCTACTCCTACTGAAATCAGTGGTGGGAACAGCATGCATAGCCATGCTTTCAACACCATTTGGATTAGATTTCTAAACATTTAAGATCCACATAAAGATTCAGCCTTCATAATAGCACAGTGGTCACTTCTGATGCTGAAGGCATGCCTGACCAGACATATTTCTTTTTATAATCTCTGACACGAGTACACATGCTGCATATAGATACATGTGGCAGGGCATTCTTACTAGGTTTTGTCACCACATCAGTAGCACAGGAACAGGGAGAAGCTACTGCTCTAAGCTGTTCAGACCATGCCCCATAGTTTGAGCTTTAGTGTTTTCCTTATTTCCTCCCTCACCCCCCACCCCCCCCTTCCCCCCCCNTTGTCACCACATCAGTAGCACAGGAACAGGGAGAAGCTACTGCTCTAAGCTGTTCAGACCATGCCCCATAGTTTGAGCTTTAGTGTTTTCCTTATTTCCTCCCTCACCCCCCACTCCCCATTCCCCGCCCTTCCCCTCCCCCCCCCGCCCCCCCAGACGAAAACCAGAACTGAGCAAAGAAACAAGCTCACTCAAACCCAGGTATTTCTACAGAAGCTTGGTCACAGAATGTCAGAAAAGCAGACAGATGTGGAAAGATCACATGGCCTGACCAGTTGCTCCTTAGCTTTACAAACCTGGTCATCATATGAGGCAGGCTGCCCTCTGCACCACAAGATCTACTCAGCACAGGGTACAGCTCCCAACTTACTTTCCTCAGGTGACTGTAGCTGAGTGGGTAAGCATTTGACAGAACCATTTTGATAGGGCTGCTGCCTTCAGAGAGCTTCCAAGCTGCCATTAACTACAACTCTTCCACAGCTGAAAGCAGTGGAGAAATTTAAAAAAACAAAACCAACCCCAATACCAAACAAAGAACCCCACAACAAAGAGGAACTAAAAAAAGAATTACAGAACTGAAAGATTTACAGAAGAAAATGGAAGGTGCCATAGCTCAGTTTTAGAAAACAAGTGCTTATTTCATCAGTGTATTAAGGTCAACTGCCTAACTTTCTTTGCCTAAAGCAAAGCAGAGGAAAGTAAACCAGATGTTTAACGGCCACTCCTGTGGACAAAAAGAGAAACACCTTTAGGGTGTCTTCTTTCAGGTGTTCATTTCAACTTTTTTGTAATCTTGTTTTTAGAGTAAAGTCATTAAACGAAAGCCTTTTTAACTCGCACTAGAAATCATGGAAACTAAATGTCCTGTGCTGAACAGAAGGAAGAGACAGTTAACTTACAAAAGAATGCAACACCTGATCCAAATTCCCTTTTATCCCCCAACCCTCCAGAAATCAAACTTAAGTTACGCAAGTGCCAAACCCAGTCTAGGCATTCAGTGGGAGTTGCATTAAAAGGACAATTCCAAACAAGTTGTCCACTTATAAGGGAGGATGGGATGGGCTCTTAAAGCAGAGCATGCATGAAAATACAGAATTTGGAGAAGACTCTGTTCTATAGTCAGGTGCTGATTCCTGCCTTCATTATAAACTGGCTCAAAATTATCTAAACTTTATGATTCCGATTTTGACTCAGCTATGATCCTGACTTTCCAACCTACTTTTCCTTATGGAAAACAAAAAAAATCAAAACCTAAAGGAACACCAAGCCAAAAAATCCTTTCAGCAGCAACATATACTTTTCTAGAAGACTAAGGGCATTCTTGATCTACAATACTCCAAATTCAGACTTCGTTCTGCAAAACACAAATCAAAACCAAAGCACTGGCTCTGTCCCTGCATCATCACTCTGAGGGTAGACTCACTGAGATTAATGTCCTATTTCTTTAGCAAAGGCTGTAGAAATTATATTTAATTATACAGAAAAAAATATAAAATATTTTTTCTTATACAATTATATAGACATTATAAAGAAAAATTGTAAAGAAAAAAAACTTTTTTATGCATATTTATGAGATTTCATTCAGCTCCAAGACATATGTTTTCATCCACAGGCTGTCTTTCAAGCACCATGGCTCACTTACAATATAGTCACAGAGTAGCTGAAATTAACCAAATAAATATTGCTTTAATTAGCCAGTTATAAACAAGAGAAACACGAACACATCCCTCTTCCTGAGAGGTTATGTGAACCATTTCCTCAAACCTGGGGGGATAAACATAACATCCTCAGCAGCAATTAAGTTTAAACGTTTGTGAATCTGGGGCTCTAAATCACAGCTTAGAAAGAGCTCTCTACCTCATGTATTCACTAAAGACTGTGTGCCAAACAAATGCTGCTCTCCAAAAGTCTCCTTGTAAACTTCCCTATTGTAAGTTGAAGAGAAAACCAGTAAGCTTTCCAACATGGAGTAGGTCAACAACCATATAGTAGAAATACTTAAGTGGGATTCACATGACCTATTTGAAACATACAACTTCATAGAATAGCTCCCCTTGCTAAACTAGGGCTGCTGCCCAGCTGACAATTGTTTACAGCTACTTTCTAACAAATCTCCTGTACACACAAAATTCAGCTATCGCCATGTATAGTACACCTGCACAGAACTGCAGGGTTATACTTCTGGGTTACTTTACACACTTTTATTATTGCTAAGTGAATGCAAATCCTCACCCATGTTTAGACAGCAGTTAACATTCCTGTTGCTTCAAAGGGGATATACAGTTCTTCTCCATTATTAAAAGAAACCTGCTTGGCCAATCCAATAGGATTTTTCTGAGATCTCCAACCTGAAGACAACAGAAAGATTTCTACATATTAGAGAGGACCAACTCTAGAGCGCAAATAAATGCTTGGATCAACAGTGCAGTCTTTGTGCAATCTAAGACTTTGGCAAATAAGTCAAGCATGACAGCATTGGTGAAACTTATAGAGGGAAAAATCATCAAGCAGGACAAGAGTGGAAAGAACTAAGTACACTTTATAAAATCTGCAGTCGTTCCCACATCTCATTTCTCTTCCTGCAGATATTTCAGGCAGGAAGGTCAAACATACAATTTTTAAGACATTCATCTCTGTTCTGATGCTCTGTCACTAGAGATATGAGGCTGATTTCTGTGTTTTGACTTAACACAAAGCTATCTGGAAAAGTTTGTATAGACATTGTTCATGTAAATCCAAAGCAATATAAAGCTAACAGTACTTTCACTCTTCTTGGAAATACCTTCTTAAGTTGGTTGCTATGATCGAAAAAGACAATGAACTTATGGAGGTGCATATTGCGAAGCTGTATGTAATGGGAAAAAAAATGTCTTACTGCAACTAAGTCCTTTACAGTTTATTATTTTCTTTTTTGTGTTGGAGATTTCATAAACAAATGAAAACCATGTTTCTGGAATTTACATAGAACTATGCTTTCTCGCTCATTCTGTACAGATGCAAACAACTAGGATTTCTTCTGTTGAAATGGCCCACTGTAAAAGCACAACGAGATTAGCTGTAAAAGAAATTTCAACTACAACAGTAACTTCATTTTGTACAGCTATTCTTAATATATACTAGAAAAAGTCAATACTCCCAGGGAAAAAAAAAAAAGTAGAAATGAAAATAATAACTTTAGATTTTATAACTTGACAGTCATTTCCCATATATAGAAACAGGCTGCACCTCTTGATGGATCAATAACAGGAAGTATGTTAATATAGCAATGAGTCATCAATACAATATGCATAAGTAAGATGCTATACATGGAGCCTGCAAATAGGATGGCAGAGGGGAACAAAGGCAGGACTGTTTCCAGTCCACAGAGAAATACATCACTAAGTAATTACTATACACTGTGGTATGAAGCTTTGACACTGAACTCATTGCTTATCTTCTGAAGAATTCTTTTCACAGTATCTTTCAACTATGAATTATGCATTTTTGAAGGGAGAAAATTATAAACCAGCATCTTTTTCACTACTCTGAAAAAAAGAGTCTTTAGGAACATACCAAGAATCTCTTACCTGAGTCCCGGTTCGCTTCCCCCTTTTAAAGTTCTCTGAATTATTTGGAACCTATTTTTCATCTCACTCAAGATGCAATCCAGCAGACACAACCTCAACAGTGATTCTGAGACCACTATGCCTGGCACTTTGCAAAATGACTTCTCTGTCTGCAGAATAAATGCAGTCTGACAGGGTAGTGCAACACTAAATGATACTATCCCATGCACCCTCTTGCTCAGTGCTCCAGATGTTGAAAAGCATCACTGTAGCTGCATAATATTAAGTTTTCAGATGCTGGCCTCTGTGCAAACTAATGCCTCTACACATAGCCTTTCTAAACACAAAAAAAAAAAAGACCACATGATGCATTTATACTGTATAACACACTTTTGTTTTATTCAAGCTCTTTCAAAGTTAAGCNACATAGCCTTTCTAAACACAAAAAAAAAGACCACATGATGCATTTATACTGTATAACACACTTTTGTTTTATTCAAGCTCTTTCAAAGTTAAGCCACATAAGCTGCATGTAAAATTCACTATCTTCTACAAAGGCATTGCAGATTTCCATTTCCCCAGACACTGGGAGACAGCCTCACTATCTTCTACAAAGGCATTGCAGATTTCCATTTCCCCAGACACTGGGAGACAGGCACACAAGAATCTCACGCTGAAATGTGAGAACTAGTGGCTGAAGTCAGTGAAAACTATTCTGCTCTCAGTCACATCAGAGAAAATCAGAAAGAAAGGACTCCACAGGAGTCAGTACAGTTACACTGATGTAAAGACAGAAATAAAGACAGAATTAAGACCATTCAAACTCAAATCACACTCTAGAGATCTGCATTTTCGACAGATCAACATACCCTTAACCCAAATTATTTGATTTATTATACATTCTCAAGTGAAAGTTTGATAAGATTGGTTCAGAGGGGCTCTTTTACTCAGCTAGGGATATATCAATCTGAATTGCAAAAATACAATAAACCAGTCAATATGCCTCGGTATTTATGAGGTTACTAGTAACATCTTCAGTCCTGAAAAGAAAAGTTACTGGGGAATTTGTACACTGGAAGATGCAGCAGAAACATTAATCAATGCTTATATCACTGCTGCAAGGTGGAGAACAGTTTTATCTGTGTTTTTGCTAACCAAGGAATTCATACAGGAAGTTGCAGTGACTCAGGACAGTCAACCAAAGTTGTGAAAGATATACAGTTAGAGTCCAGGACTGCCTTCCATAATATATAGCACATGTCACCCAGACTACTGAGTTCAGGGTGCAGGTCTCTTCTTATTTACATCAGTTACAAATTTTGTTTCTTTCAGCAGATTTTGAACTTCTGATTTACATGTATAGGAAGAGAGAATACAATGCTCCATATATATGGCTTGAATGTTTTCCTCATTCATCTGATATCCAGCTGCAAAATAGTTTCAATTGCAAGTGGGGAAAAATGACGCTTCTCTGTGTTAATAAAATGTTAAAATTCTTTCACTATGAGTAATAGAACTCCTCTGAGCCAGCCTAATGCTAGAGGGAATCTTCATCTGTATCGATGTCACTGCTTGGTTTGTTCAACCTCTCAAATTCTTCTCCATCCTACAGGAACCAGAAGCAAAGGAAAAAAATGTGAGCAAAAGTTATCTTACTATTAAAACCAACAAAAACAAAAAACCAAACCACCCAACCAACCAAACATCCCCCCCCACCAAACAATAAAACTACACACACACAAAAACAAAGTTTATTTTGAAGACATCACATATATAATATCAAAACCCTGTAATTTAAATCTCTTACCAGTGTGTTCTAATCTTGATCTAGGATATACATGTTTGTAAAANACCAACCAAACCCAACCAACCAAACATCCCCCCCCACCAAACAATAAAACTACACACACACAAAAACAAAGTTTATTTTGAAGACATCACATATATAATATCAAAACCCTGTAATTTAAATCTCTTACCAGTGTGTTCTAATCTTGATCTAGGATATACATGTTTGTAAAAAACATCCCTGTATCTTTAACACTAAAGCAGCTTGTAGCCCATTCCTTTAACAGGAAGCCTGCTCACACAGTACTGTTTGTTTTTACCACAGCTGCTCAGTTATAAGTGCTAAAATAGATAACTTCTGGTATACCAAAAATATATGACAGTGTTATTTACTACTTGTTATACAACAACCTAAAAACGGACTATATGGAATATCTAGAAAACACCTCTTCCAAGTTTAATATTTTTTAAGAGTTAAATGGAGACAGCACTCTCTGCTGGTTTCACCGTGTATTACAGAACACATCTGTACAAGCAAACTAAAAGAGTACAGAAACATTACCCCTTCCCCTTTAGACTGATCGCTCAGCTTAGTTGAATGACCTACCTAAGAGCACGCTCTTCCTGATATGTTCTAGTTAACTACACCACTACTCAAATTTGGACAAAAGCCACTAATGGGCCTGGAGGAAATTATTTTTTTTTTCCCCTTATGAAACAAATGTTAAAACTCTGTATTTAAAAATTACCTTTTTGTCTTCAGCTGCCTTTGACTGTTCAGGTAGAAAGAATCTTAACATCAAATATATTAACTTCCTCATCATTTGCGCTCAGCTGCCAAGACTTATCAGTTCTACTTAAGTACAACTATTTCCCAGGCATCAATATCAATTTCTGAATGCCCAAGGCCAGTGAAATATTTATTTATAAAGGTTTCAAGAGAGTATTTGTACAAAGCTAAAGTTGCTCACATGACAAAGCAGGAAAGCTATGCTTACCTAGGGTTCATGCACTGAAAAAGATGAATACGCAAAGCAAGACTCAGTCAATTTAAAAGATTTTACGAAATACTGAGGAGTTTTGGTGTTTGACTTGAGGGATGAGTCCAGTAACATGAAAAATGAATCTTACAGGCATACCATAGCATAAACTGAGGTGAAACAATAGAGGAACCAGGGAAGACAAGAACTGAAAAGCCTTACCCCACTTGACCTCTCCCACGCGTCTCCTTTGGTGAGTTTGCCCCTTTCCCGCAGAGTAGCATATTCCAGGCCTCTTGGTTTACTGGCATTATAGATGAATATGGAGAGAAGTACTACAGGAGCTTCCAAAAAGAACTCCAGAGAAGGCCTGAAGTCAAAGATGATAAAAGAGACGGTGGTAATGATGACAGTGGTGATCTGAGCAGTCATAACATGGAACATGTTGTCTCGGAACTTCAAGATGAAGGCTACAGAGAGTCCCAGGAAAGCTGTGACAAATATAAGAGCCACTGAGAAGATGTTGTGCCCATAAAAGAAGCCACAATTCCCTATCTGCTTCCTGTCCTTATTCTGTAATCCCAGCATAAGCCCATTGAACAGCACCCCAAAGGCATAGAGTTTGCTGTTCTGTGTGAAGATGTTTTCAGCAAGCTGATCCCCATCTTTCAAGATCTTTTCATTGTAGATGTTAGCCAGGGCAGAAATGAAACACTGCACCAGAATAAGCAGATGGCCCAAGCTAAGGCGAAGAGGTTTCAATGCTCCTGCCATAGTACTGGTGATATTCCAATGGAAGCTGGGAAGGAAACTTGGTGTTACGCAGTTGTCTTTTTCCAGGCATGCTTCCTCAGGTCCAGCATAGAGAAGGCAGTGGTTAGATGGCCTAAAAAACATACTATGATGGAATCCATGTGCGGCCAAACTTTGCTGATGGCCTCCAGTTCCTAGAGTCAGGGCAACGATGGACAGGAATAAAATCACCAGAGATGCCCATTGTACCCAAGAGATTTTTCGCCTAGGAGTAGACAAAAAAAGCCAACAACTTTAGAAACACACTGGCATAAATTATGTGACAGGAGAACAAACTCTATAAAAACACATAAAAGACATCATGCCACAGGTAAGGAGACAGAGACCTGAGCAAAGATAAATCTTGGCTTTTCAGACTTCACAGTTAAATGCCAAAAGGCAGCACGCTTTATCACAGCAAGGGGAGCCCAGCCTGGCAATCACAGAAATACAAATTAACTGTTCTGTAGAGATAATTTAAGGAAAGTATTGAGATCATTTTAGTTCTAGATACTGATTGCCTGACAACTTAAAAGCAACTGTTGTCTCTGTGGGAAAATAGATGTGGTAGAAAAAAAGTAATCACAAACGTTCAAATAATTACCTTCTTTCTCTGGTAAGCTTTTACTACATTTCACTTTCCCCACATGATTTTGTGCCCTTTTCTATTCTTTTACAATGATACATCATATAAATCTATGAATATAATTTATAAGACTGTAGGACTATTTATACTATTTTTCACTCAAGCGATGACTGTTTATCTTGAGGAAAATCGGGGATTTTGAAAATTAAGTAAACTGTGATATCACAAGACATATAAAACTAAACAACTGAGAAAAAAGCATTTCAAGTCAGACTGTCAGACACTGTTTCGGTATATTAACACTTGTAGAAAAGGCATCTTTCCTCCACATCCGACACAAATGAGTTTTTGAGTATTAATATCCATTTCCCTGTCTTTTCCGAACCTAAATCACACCCTAAAGTACCCAAATCAGGCAAAGGGGCACACATAGGACAGAGTCTGGCTTTTGTCGGACGAACAATGAAAAAAGAATATATAATTACTTTTTAAAACATACTAAGCTAATGTATAAATGAGAGTACCCAAACCTTAATTCTGACCGTCCAACAACTACATAATCAATGGTTGTCTCTTATTACAGTTGACCAAATGTGCAGAGATATGTAGTAACTCCTAATAAGCTACCATTTCCTACACCTTCAGAAAACACCTTTGTAGAAAATAAAGCCAACTCTCCAAGTTGGTATAGCCACAAGAAATGGAATAAGTGTTCCCCATTAGATAAAAAGAAAGAATGTAGCTTAACTTCTCCATGAAGACTGGGAAAATATAAAATTTCTTTCACTTTCATAAATACTACTTACTTTAGCACTATCCTGAAGAGAAGAGCTGTTGTTATAATAACAAAATTTGAAAAGAGTACAGCCATTGCCTAGAAAGAGAAGAAAGGGAACAAATTTATATTCCAGACATAGCGTGGACATCGGAAGTCCACCAACTTCAAGTGTTCACCTTTCTGCAAGGTGAAAAGCATTATCCTGGTACTGAACTTACATCTTTACTCAAGTGGCAGAATAACACTTCCCTAAAATGACATTCAAGCACCATTTCAAAATCTCAAGCAAACCACAGAGACCAAGTTCTACTGTAGTGGGGAAATCTGTACTGAAACAAACGTATGAGGAAACCAATCTAGCAGAAAACTTACTAGACAAAACATTTTGCTTTTCAGCCAGATCAGTTCCCCAGCCAGGCTGACCAGTCAGGTGCAAAACCAGCTATGCCAGTAGAAAGGAGGAAGTTCCTCCAAAAAGAAAGAAAAGAATAGGGGAAGACAAGGCTGCTGCTGGCTGCAGTGCCAGCTTGCAGCATTCATGAAATCCCAAACTTGGATGAGGCACTTGCAGAAAATAAACTTCTTGTATGTCAAGTGCATTTGTTTCATTGTTTATCAAAGGTAAGGAGGTTCAGTTTGAATTTTCAAGACTGCAACTGTACTAAAGAAATCACCTGTTTCAAACTAGAACTGAAAACAACTCTAAAGCTCCTCATTTGGGAATAGCTGTATAATTATGACAGTGCCTTATTCCATGGCTATGGTCCCAAGCTGCAACCTCCTTGTGGCAAGGACTGTCTTTTTAGTCTCTGTATTCGACACTCTACACTGGGACACTGGACTAAGAAGAGGCTCTTTTAGGCACTGCAGTTACCATTAAAGATCAGAATCTAACAACACCAGTAGGGAAAAAAAGTTCTTTTGGGGGGTGAAGGCATTTCCCAAATTGTGTTATTCAGGACTACCGTGTGTAGTCAGCACACATACAAAAAAATCTAGGCATCTGAATTAATTCCTCCAATTCAGCCTTAGAGTGAGATCACTTTTCAAGACAATTTTACACAAAACCATATATGGTTTCAGAAGTGCAACACACAGACACTGTCTTGAACTTCCTCATCTGCATTTCCACATTCCTAATTCCACAATAACAGAGCCTTTTCCATTTACTAGAGGAAAACCACAGATCCTTTTCCTGTTACCTTAGTTCCAGTCTGTTCTAAGGTACCCTCTGCTGAATAATAAATCTCATGAAACAAACAACACAGGGTCACAAGTAAGCTGAAGACTGACATGAGACTTCTGCCTAAGCCACATCAGCTTCATTTTCCATTTTGCAAAATTACAACACAATAAATATTTATGGAACAAGAAAAATATTGAATAAAGAAGTGAATCTGGCAGAAACAATTCTGGAAAAAAGAGGCTTGATACAAAACGTGCAAGTGTTCCACAGTACTCTGGTTTTGCTTTACAGTCAAACCCCCACATCCAACAGCTTTGGTAACGTAATATGATCAAAATCTATAGCGGGATAGTTACAAGGAATTAATTTTGAGCTGCTTTGTTCTCTGAGGCTTCAAGGGACCTTTGTCCTAGATGAGAAGGAGCAAAATAAAATTTACCAAAGATCACCATACCACAAACTTACATGCCACAGACAGAATCTCTGAAAATCTCTTATCACTAGGAAATGTTAACTGCTAAAGAGAACCCATAGTTACAGCTGAAGCTAAAAAAAATAAAAAATAAAAAAAAAATTGCCTCAAAGCAACTCCATAGTGTACAAGCAACTGTTACCCAGGTGCTAATTAGTCCCAAGCCTAGTAAGTTCTTAAAGTCACATGAAACCAAGTTCAGCGCAGTATAGCCTCTTTTCAAGCACCTTTTCACTTTCACTGTTTTGTACACTGCCAAGGTGTTCTATCTTATCTATGATCTTACAGGTATTTAGTTGGTCCTTTAATACTTGTTTACCATGATTATGCACAATTTCAGCTAACCCTCATAAAACATATCCAGTTAAAAGATGTAAGATGCTAAGAGTTCTAAAAAAGAGAAATCTTGGAGCACATGTTCTGAGGGGAGAGAGACAAGGTGTGTGCATCAGTGTAGGAGTGGGCATGTAAAATCTAAAAGCCATCCATACTGCAAAAGATGTATGACCTTTGCATAAAAAAGCAATAGTGTTCATGTAACTTCTGAACATCAGGCTTTGCTATTACTAACATTATAACTGAATTCCCTTCCTAAAATAAAAAAAAAAAAAAACCACACCAAAAACCAACCCCAAAACCAAC
>NDXB01020477.1:16691-30026 GCA_002631895.1 Agapornis roseicollis
AAAAAAAAAAAAAAACCACACCAAATGCCAAACCCAAAACCAACACCAAAACCACATCATCAACAACAAAAAAAAAAACAACCCAAAAAACAAACACTGCCAAAACCCATACACAACAAACCACAGAACCAAGCACCGGGCATATTGTTTTAAGATATCTAACTCTTGATTTAAATTACATTTTTGCAGCCAAGTCTTATTGTAGAATCTGCTCTATTCATGACAGAAATGTACACCTAAAAGAACAATATTTTAAAGAGAAATTCTGACAGAAAAGGAACAGAAATATTTATACATATTTTTAATGTTAAACAGAGGCAGCTATAATACCTTATAGCAAGCACTAACATCTGTTTCTATCTAACTTCAAACATAGATGCAGAATGAAAATAAAGAAAAACACAAAACCTGTACTATTTCCTAAGCATATGTAGATTTAGCCAAAAGGATGAATGTAGCCAGAAGAAAGTACCAATTAAGTTTTGTGTTTAAACATAATTTTTGCACTTGTTTGTTAGTTAAGAGTCAGTTTGCCTCCTCCACTCCTCACTTCCTGTTACACTTATCTATCTGTGGGATTTACATTTACTCACTTTTCTTCGGAGTCATTGAGGAAAGAAAACAAGTAATTATGTGAAGTCATAAAGTAGTAGAAGCTGCACAGAAAAGTGCAGCTCAAATATGAGCAAGATGAGCAAACACATTGAAAGAGAAATACAGAGTTGAAGAAACCAAATGAGTGAAAGCACAGAAAACTTGCCTAGTACTTAAGAAATCCAGCCTATTTCTAAATCATTTCAGATGGAGAAAATACACAAAGACTCCTCTACTGAGAGACCAGTCAAGGTAGACAGCTGTTTAATTTCTTCTGTCTCCAACGCAGCTATATGGAAACCCTACCAGTGCACTTTTGGGTCCTTGAAGTACCCTCTCCTGCCATAGTCTGTGCCAAGGATGCACAGCGCCTCTGGGCCAGTCACGAGGGAGTGTTTCTGTCACTCCTTCCCATTCAGGCTTATGTCAGACTCCAGTACAGTCAGCTGTTGGGATCCCCTGTCACTCTAGAAACACAAATGGGTTCTTCCCCTTCACAGCTTGATAACATTAGGGTACACTGTGCATCAGTGTTAACTAGAACATTATATTCCTGTGGGTCCAACATGCCAGGCGATCTGATCCACACAGTCCAGTAAACCCAGTTGTCCCTCTTCTAGTCCTAGTCACAGTATTCCCCACTTTCTTCTTGAAAAAATGGATAATTCTTTTCAACAGGACCAGGAGTAAGATTAGCCTTTCCACTCTCTCTGGAGAAGTGTCCACTGGAGACTGGACCAGCAACTTTTCTGGAAGAATTCCCACTTGTGATGGCTTTTCCTTGCAATTCATATACCTGTGTCTCTAGAGTCAAATTTTCCATCCCTATTCCTCATGTACTTTCTGTGGCACCACAGGTAAAACCACAGGGTACCCATGGGTGTGTATCTTCTATATTCTCCCTCTCGAGCAAAAGAATGCTTGCTGTTAATAGATTAATTACTGGTCCATTCAGATAAAGAATAGAATGTATCTTCTTTGAAACACTGGAACTCCCAGGACAGCTTTTCCACAGCTGAGAAACAAGTCCTTTGGGATGACGAAAGATTTTCTTCATATTGCCAGAGACAGTGAACCATTTCATCCACCACTGTGGCATCTCATCTCTCTAGGTCATTACTATCAAGTTGGCATACAAAGATGGTGCACTCCATACATATTTCCACCACGAGTCATGTGCT
This sequence comes from Agapornis roseicollis, assembly GCA_002631895.1. Taxonomy (NCBI): domain Eukaryota; kingdom Metazoa; phylum Chordata; class Aves; order Psittaciformes; family Psittacidae; genus Agapornis; species Agapornis roseicollis. Next base: position 18,467 of record NDXB01020477.1, read on the forward strand.
TTGAACTTTGGATCTGTGGGTAACTGTGCATTGTTCAGGTCATAATAAATCATCTCTAGCACGATCAATTCTCTCAGGTACTGGATACTTCTCTACATTGCCTTCCAACTGCCTGGGTAACATCTAACATCTTCCTTAAAGAGTTACTATTCCTTCACACTTCACAGGAATTGCCTCCAGAGGCTGAGAATTTGTGACCCTCTCCCAGTTGCCTTCTCAATTCTCTCTTCCCTAGAAAGTGATCCCAGATGATTGTCTTACCTACCTTCTAGTTCCAGGCTACTAGCCCTGCTATCCCAGCATTGGAGCAGCGAGGTGATAAGGTGCTCACCTGGCTGACAGCTGAAATCTTTTTGCAAATTGCACAGCTCAATCAGGGATAGTGATGAAGTGGTTACTTCTTGTTCCACTCACTCCTCCTGTAATTGTGGTGGCCCTCCTTCATCCTCCTTTACTGAATGAGCTGACTTCCTTGTCAATTTCTTCTTGGGTATAGGGAGGACTGATGCCAGCACACACTGGTCCTCTGGTTCAGCTGCATCACCCATTGCCAGGGCTGAGTAGCACAAATAGTTGCTTAACCCTAAACAAGACCTGAACGACATTCATGGTTCTGAGCAATAGGGCCATATCGATCTGAGCATCCCAAGTATAATAAAGATTTTCAGAATTCTCAAATGTTATTGTAATTGGCCTGGAAGAGAAGATGTGGAAAGATTTCTTCTCCATAGGTTGGCTCTCCAAGGAGAAAGGGTAAAAGGTATGATTATTCATAGTTTCCAACAGATTACTCCCAAAGTACAGAGGTGATAACAATGCTGAGCACGTATACCAGCTCAGTTTCACAACCAGGAATTCTATCATATCATAAACCAGTATAACAAAGTACAGCAAAATGATAACATTAGCCCGGCCCCTAAAGGTGATAAACAGCACAACAGGGAACAGGTACAGCAAGTGATGAGTTACGTAACACAACCCTGAGAACAAGCACAACAACCCTGAGAGCAAATAAACCAACACTGTGACTACAATGAATGCTTATAACAATATACATTATACGATGAATTATACAAGGATATACATTATACAATGAATGCTTATAACAAATTTCTTATAATATGCTCTGGTCAGATCTGTCATTATCTCAATACTTTGGTGCCAAGCTGGGCACCAAAAAGGATTGTCATGGTTTAAATCCAGTGGGCTGCTAAGTACTACACAGCCACCTGCTCACTCCCTACCTCTGGTGGGATGGGGAGGAGAACTGTAAAAACATAAAACCCATGGGTTGAGATAAGAACAGTTTAATAATTGAAATAAAGTTGACAATAATAATAACAGTAACAACCATCATCATCCACAAAAAAAAAACAAAAACAAAAAAAAAACCAAAAGAGAGAAATAAAACCCAAGAAAGAAATAAAAACCAAAAAGGATAAGTGATGCACAGTGCAATTGCTCACCACCGATGCCCACTCCATACCTCCCAGCCAACTTCCCCCAGTTTATATACAGGGCATGACGTGCTGCAGTAAGGAATATCCCTTTGGCCAGTTTGGGTCAGGTGTCCGGTCTCTGCTCCCTCCTGGCTTCTTGTGCCCCTCCTCACTGTTAGACCATGGGAAACTGAAAAGTCCTTGACTTAGGGTAAGCACTACTTAGCAACAACTAAACCATTTGTGTGTTACCAACACAGTTATCAACACTGTCCTCAGACTAAAGCTGAAATACAGCACTGTACCAGCTACTAGGAAGAATTAACTCTATCCCAGCCGAAATCAGGACAGAGGTGTATAACACTGACAAGAGAATAAGAAGGTCTTGCTGGTAAGGTAATAAGATCACTCTTCTACCTGCAAATCTTGCCTTGCCAGTATTACAACTGTTGATAGTCCAAAGGCAATGGTACCTACCACTAAGACACTGGAAGATATTTTATTCATTTTACGTATACTTACTGGCTGGAGGTAGGACAGTACGTAGAAGACAATCAAGTTATCCAAAAAGTAGAGAAAGGCGGGAATTGACCATTTCATGGAATTACAAATATTCTTCCAGGAAAGACATTCAAAGGGATGATCCAAACAACCCTCTGAAAGGAAAAGAAATCAACAAGAAAATCATCTTATTATCAAAAGTCCATTCCCACGTAACAGAATAGGTACCACTGTTCTGTTTTCAGGAACACTGCTGGACTGAAAAAAAACTAAGGTACTACAGCCCTCTAGCAACACAGAGAACAGATCCAGGGCAGAATACACAGCCAGAACAGCAATCCTGTACCTACAGGTATTCATCTCCTTGCTTCAACATAGAAAGCATCAAGGAACCTGTTACCCCCATCAGAATGTTTGTCTACTGGGAGAAAAAATCCAATTACCAACCATTCTTTGAGGCTCAAAAAGCAACCCAAAGTCCCCACACAATAGTGACATCATCACTGGGTATGATTTCCTGATGATCATCCATCAAATCTAGAAATGAAACAATGACACAGACAGTGAATCTGTTCATATAGCACCAAAAAGGCAGCCAGTAATGTCAGAAATACAAAATAAACCAGAATTCAGTATCTGCAGCAGACAGGACATGATCTGGGTAAAAAGAGAACATATAGGAAAAAGGAAGAAAGAACAAGCCACAAAGAATGACATTTACTTAGGTATTCGGAACACACGCTTTAGGATGAAGACTGTGATAAACTTAGAGTTGGTGACAGAAGTACTTTTTAGCATAGATTTAAGACTACACAATGTTATTTAATCCTCCTCTGAACCACCAACACATTGAGTTCAGAAAAACTCAGACATCTGGAAGGAAAAAAACCCAAACAAACAGAAAATGTATAATCAACAGTAGCCAATGATGGCAAACACTGACTGAATGCATTTACTTTCTTAGGTATGTCTGTACTAAATGGTGGAAGTAGAAATTTCCTCAGCTTGCCAGAGCCATGACTGTTAGATGGAGAAGTCAATAAAACTAACAGTTGAATTTAACAGGAGTCTCCAGTGCTTGACACTCTCTTCCAATTTAAACATCTGTTCCCTACCATTTTGAAACACTATAAGCTTAAGGTCTCATCCTTTTTACATCAGGACAGAAAAGCCAAGAAAGAAAAAACAAAAATAGCCTGCAACATCAAACCAGTAGCTACTGAAGCCCAACACTGATTTTTCTCAAGAGTAGCCCCAAGATTTGTCTTCACAGCAAAGCCACCTTGAATTACAACACTGGGATGTTGCTTCTGACCCAAATGCCACTACACACACAAAGCCTCTTCAGTGGAAGAGTCGTTTAAATAAAAGTAGTCAAATAACAGAATAAAGGCCAGTTCTTGGGTTACTGCAATTGTTAGGTTTCTCTTCAGTCTATTATGTGAACAGTTACTATTATCTTAGCATATACTGTGCTAAAATTCAGAGAATGTGAAAACACTGTCTTCATTATACTTTCTAATTCAACTTATCTGCCCCCATTTCAGCCACCACACATACACACAACTGAAGAACACCTGAATTTATAGCACAAACTTATAAAAGTTTTGTTGGAACTCTGCATGGAAGACACAATTCCAGAGAACCTTACTAGCAGGACCTACTCCATACTACATGTGAATATATCATTAAAAGAAACAAAAAAAGAGAAATGAGAGAAAGTAGTACAGTAAATCTTAGAAAGGCAACATGTTTGAATTATTTCAAACACAGGTACTTACCTTTTCTCTTAACCCATAGTGCCAATACCAAACACAGGACCAATTTTACTACTTCAGAACATATGTTCACTGTTGTAGGAAGATAATCATATTTGTTATCTGTGGGATTCAGCAAATCAGAGAGCACACAATCAGATTCTGTCTCCTGTGTTTGTAATTAAGAACAAGAAACTACTTTAATCCCTCAGGTCAGAATTTTAGCCACTTTCCATAAATGCAAAAGGCTCTATCAGCACTTTCATTACAAATATTTCAATTTTTATGATATACACCTGCCTGAACAGCCTCCTTTTTGGGTTGAAATCTTTCCTCATTTGGTCCCACTTTACAGACCTTTTGGGGAGAACTCAAGAACACCTTTTTATTTTTTTTTTTTAATTAGGAATGTTTTCCCCAAATGGCAATATGCTATTATTTTGTCCTGGCAAAAAATGGCTTTCCAGGAGGACACAACTTTCTTCTAGGACTGTATCTTTTCTTTGTTAGCATATTTTGCTAATACTTGGCGGAAGGAGCACCAGTAATTCTAGGCAGTTACAGCACACCCACTCTGATACCACTTTTCTTCAAAGCCTGTTGCAAGACAAATATTTCAGTCAAGACACATACCATTAATGCTGCTTATACAACAATTCAGTCTTTGAAAATCAGCTATAATTCACTGCCTCATCTTTTAAGGGTGCATCATCATATAGATCATACACTTTGCAACCCCAGTTATCATTATATGCTAGACCAGAGATTTTCCAGTATAGAAATACATGTCAGTGCTTATACAATTTAATGTTTATGCCAAGAACTCTGCAGGTAAAGAAATTGGCTTCTGGGTATCCCTTTTACCCCAAATGTCAACTCTTTCTTATTTGAGGTACATCATGTCTATTGCCCAACCTTCATTAGCAGAATACTTCATCAGGAGGATTCGACTTGAGCCTAAAGCAATAAACACGCCTCCAAGCAGAAAAGTATAGATGGCTGTCTTGGAACAAGACACAACTTGGTTACAGCACTTGGCCTTCATTCTGCTGTTTCGCTGTCAATGCCCTTTGGATGATAAAATGAAAACACACTGTAAATAGAACTTCCAGAAACGGATTAAACCAGGTGAAATGTATTTCGCTGCATTGTGTTATTTTACACAAAGATGTTTACATCACAAGCTATAATCTCATTCTGCAGTTATCTTTTTCCTTTTTATCAAGAAAAAAACCCAAAACCCAAGAAACATAGACAAGGATATGCTATGAGGAGCAGCAAAAGGAGGATAAGCAATGCATACGGAAAGACTCAGAAGGTGGCATAGGAGGCCAGTCTGTCAGATTTCATCTATGATTACAGCTATGAGGAATAAATAGGTGACATGTTTATTTTCCTTTAACATTTTTAAAAATATTTTTCCAAATTCCATCAAGGGAGTGTTTTACAGCTATTCAGAGACAGCAACACCTCAGAGTAGACCTGGCACTTACTCAGCACCGGCTTAGTACGCGGGAGGAGGGGAAGGATATGGATGGCTGCAAGCAGAGCCTCAGCTGTGCCTGCCGGTGGTTCCCCGTCTCTAGCGTTACCGTTACTCTCGGCTGAGCCGTTAGCGGATCTCCAGGTCTGACAAACCGGCTCGCAGACAGCCAGCATCGGGCCCTCTGCCGAGTGAGGAGGGTTGAGGGGAGCCCCTTCGGGCCCACCGCAGGCAGAATGCTCGTTAACAGCCGCCACGGCTCGCACCGTTTCACGTCAGGCAGCAGGGGCCATGGGCGGCAGGGAGAGCGACTTCAAAGCAGATCCCCGAGTGTCGACGCCCCGGGCCTCCGGGCACATACGGGGCGAACACTCACCTCGCAACGGCGGCGAGAGCGCGGCCAGCAAGCGCTGCGGAGCGCACACCCCCCCCTCCACCCCGCAGGACCACTCACCTGGCTTTGCGGACCGCCGGCTGCCACGTCGCTGCCTCGGGTCGGCGCACGGCTGCAGCCAAAAGTGGGGCCGCATCCGCGTGGGACGAGCCGGGTTCTGAGGCGGTGGCAGCAGCGGTGGCCGGCGGCTCCCCTTCACTCGCGCTGCACGCCCGCAGCGCCCATCGCCAGCTGCCTCAGAGCCTCACCTCACGNAGCAGCGCGGCAGCAGCGGTGGCCGGCGGCTCCCCTTCACTCGCGCTGCACGCCCGCAGCGCCCATCGCCAGCTGCCTCAGAGCCTCACCTCACGGCCAGCAAGCACCCCAGCGGCCCGCACCAAGACCTCCAGCAACCCAGAGCGCTGCCCGGCTCCCACCCTGTTCACCGGCCTCACCTGGCAAGGCGGGGCTAAGGCTGTGTCCTCCCTCTCGCACCGGCAGCGCACACCCCTTGTTTGCCCGCCCCGCGCGGGAGCGCGCATCTCATTCTGTTTGACAATCGGCCCTGCCGGCGGGGAACCGCGCTCCTCCCCTGCCCCTCCGCTTCCCAGGGACTGCGGGACACGCGTGCGCGCCAAGAGCCATCGCCCCTCTCCTCCCTCCGGACCTTCCCGCCTTGCGCACGCATACGCCGAGGGGCGGGGTTGTTGCGGCTGACTAGGGCCCGCTACTGCGCAGGCCCGTCACTGCTGGGCCGGGTCGGACGCGACGCGACGTTGAGCGCCGGTGTGTCGTCAACGTGTGTGCGACGCAGTGGGAGAGCCGCTGCCCCCGCGAAGCTCGTTGACCCAGGGGCGGGGAGGTGGTTGTCCTCCTCCTGCTCTCGGGGCCCGCCGGCAGCATGCAGAACGTCATCAACACGGTGAAGGGGAAGGCCCTGGAGGTGGCCGAGTACCTCACCCCCGTGCTCAAGGTGCCGGTCCGTGTGGGAGCGGGGTGAAGTGAGGGGAGGTTTTGGAGCTGTTAAGGGTGGAGGATGTGCCCGCTTTTTTAAAGCAGGGTGGCCCGCGGAGCCGCGAGTCTCCTCGGTCGCGGGTGGCTGTAGAGCGGTCCCGCTTCTCTCACCTCTCCGTCGGGTGTCACCCGCAGAGCGGCCGCTCGTGGGTTCTTATGGCGCAGGCATTGCCTTGCTGCCCCGGTGGGGCGGGAGGAGCGCCCGACCGCCCCGGGAGTCGCTCCGCCTTCCCGGAAGCCGCTCGGCGGCTGCGGTTTCGCTTGTCCGGGCCTGAAGAACTTTGGTTGCAGCAGCTTTACGCAACCGGCGGAGCGTCTCCGAGGGCGCCGTGCGCCCTCAGCCCTCGGGGGAGGTTATACAGTGGCAGCCTTGCGGCGGCACAGCTATGGGCCCTCGTCTTGGCGCTGTGGCGTACGGGATGGAGGGAACCTGAGTGGGAGCTCCCATTCCATTAGGGGTGGGAGCATTCACTGGAGAGGTGAGGACCTTCGAAGGCCAGGTATTGCTGGTCCTGTTGCTCGAGAAATAAGTTACTTATTGCTGTGCTCTAATAAATTGGCTAAGCTTTCACAGAACCATAGAGTAGTTTGGATTCAGAGGACCTTAAGATTATCTAGTTCTAACCCACCTACCATGGACAGGGACACCTTCCACTAGCTCAGGTTGCTCAAGGTCCCCTTCAGCCTGGCCTTGAACACTGCCAGGGTTGGGGCATTCACTTTGGGCAGTCTGTGCCAGTGGCTCACCACCTTCACAGTAAAGATCGTCTGCCTTGTGTCTAACCTGAACTCCTCCTGTTTAAACCCATTATCTCTTGTTCTGTTGCTACATTCCCAGATGAAGAGTCCCTCCCCAGCATCCCTATAGGCCCTCTTCAGATACTGGAAGGTTGCTATGCAGTCTCCACACAGCCTTTTCTTCTTCAGGCTGAGCAGTCCCTGTTTTCTCAGTCTGTCTTTGTATGGGAGATGCTCCAGCCCCCTTGTCATCCTCATGGCCCTCTGGACTTGCTCCAACAGCTGCATGTCCTTCTTATGCTGAGGGCACCAGAACTGCACAGTACTCCAGGTGGGGTCTCATGAGAGCAGAGTAGAGGGGCAGGATCACCTCCTTTGACCTGCTGGTTTTGCTTCTTTTGCTAAAGGATACTTAACTGATTATGCTTTTCTGCAGTTGTTAGACTACATCCCATCTTCTATCTCCTATTTACAAATACTTTTTTACGTAAAAGTCAACTCTGTGAATGCCTAACTTGTCAGCAGTTCTTTCACCACTGATTTCACATTTTCCCATGTTTTTTGAAAAGCTACTTCTGCTATAATTGTTTATGATAGCAGCTTCTGCCTGTGGTTTTACAGTGTGATCTTCTAGGTGCTTTGTACTCTGCAGCTTAGATCTTTGGGCAGAAGACATGATACTTAATTATTAATTGAACTTGCCCCTCTGTGGTATGTAGTGTGCTCTTGCCTGCATAGTGGACCTTTCCACAGTTGCCCACCAATGTGACATAGATGGTCTGCAGTTCTGGCATGGAAAAGTGAAGTGACTCATTTGCCATAGTACAGTTGCTGTTGCACAGCTGGTGTAACAGTAGAGGAATTCTTGTGCCCAGATGTACTGTTGGCAGGAGGCAGCAGTAAAATCTCCTACAAATGGAAGTTTATAACAGTGTACATGTTCTGTTTACAAGGGGTTGAAATAAGTACTCCAAGTAGATAACTTTGAAAGAAACTGTACCTGTGTCTCTTACTAGCTTACATACCACAGAATGTACAGAGATGAAAAAGTAAACTGTTTACCCTCAGGGAAGAGGATGGATATTTTACATATTTTTCATAGGTAATTCCAGAAACCAAGCTTATGCATGTTGCTTACTGCTTATAGTGTATTTTGAGATTAAACAGTAAGTTGTCTCCACTGTGTTGTTGCATAATACGCTATTGAGAATTCTCAGTTTTATAGCAATCCAAATTGCTAAATTAGGGCTGTTTGAGTTTCTTTGGTTTCTGTTAACTAGTGCATAGTGATGTTTGTACAACTGCTCTTTTGCTTATCTTAATACTATTCTTAAAGATGTCATCTTTAGAAATGAGGGAGAAAGGGAACAGGTGTGCTGTGTGCTCATTTCTTTTTACATAGTGCAGGTGCTAGTATGCACTGGGGTGAAGCATAAAGAATAAACAAATTAGGCAGCGGTTGGCATTAAAATGATTTCCCAATGATTAAATAAGGTGAAGTTGTAGTGAAAAGTGAGGTGCTTTTCAATTGCTGCTTTTAGTTTAAAAAAAAAAAAAATAGCAAGTTCTTTAAGGTATGAAGTTATTCAGTAATTGTTGGCGGAAGAACTTGAAAAGTCAACTGTGCTATGGTTGAAATTACGTCTTCTTCAAAAGCCATTCTTAGATAGCTCTAATGCTGGGGAGCACTAGGTTTCTTTGATGCTTGTCACCCTTCTGAAGAAAAAAACCAAAACAAACAGAAGTCTGAAACAAAATATTCTAGATTTGAATATGCTAAAAAAAGCTTTATCCTTAAACTTCATAAATATCACCTTTAATGCAAAGGTAATTCATTTCCCCATGTAGAGCTAAATCATATTGCTTATTGCTGTCTATTCCTCATCCATAAAATACCATGGCAATATGAGAAAATCGGAACTGTTTCCATAGAGTGCATAATGAAGGCACAAAAATGGATATATAAAAAAAAGTTAGTAACTAAGTCTTTCTACATAACTTTTCCTACCACAGATAAAAGTTGGTTCGGTCATTCATTTACTGACCATTCTTAACTGCAAAGCCTCATACTGGTGCATTGTAGTGCTGTTCAGCACCTAGAACAGTCCCAAAGTCATGATTCTGAGAATCACTGATTCTTACTGGTTTTCTGTCTCTCACTGGCAAATGTAGTACTGAATTCTGGGGGATATTTTCTCTGGTTTTGATATACTAATTGGCTGCAGCAGAAAAATTATTTAATGTGTGTGGTCTTTTTTCATAATACCCCACATTCTCTAAAAAGTAATTCTGTTGAGCCGTACATGAGAGGATATGGAAGTAGGCGGCATGTCAGCTCTGACAGAGGGCTGCTTGGTCTCCAAGCTGTTTAACAGATATCCATGGTCAGTGCTAGTTCCAAGGCAGGCTTGGTGATCTTAAAGGTCTTTTCCAACCTGGTTGATTCTAAGATTCTGTGTTTGTCTTACCAGTAAAGTGGGGTACTTTGATTTGCCAGCAGTTCTCAAAAATTCTAAACTTTTTTTATTGTAGGAGTCAAAGTTCAAAGAAACTGGAGTAATCACACCTGAAGAAGTAAGTATTTAGAAACTGAAATATATTTGGGAAGTAATGATAAAGGGACTGTATTAACCTCAAAACTTCACATCTTTACCAAATAATTATTGCTTCTTGAAACAATTTCCACAAAGTGAAAGTTCTAAATGGCCTTTTTACTGTCCAGATGAAATAGAGCAACGGAATTCCTCTTAGATGACGTTTGACATCTGTATGTGGAATGCTTTTATTCCTGTGTTATGTCATGAGAAGCTTGTAAAGAAGCTTGTGCTGGGTCAACAGCTCCATTTGTCACAGAAGTTCTGGACTCAAGCAGAAGCATATTGATTTTAGAAGTCTTTCCCATAAGAAGCTCAGAAGCAAGCTTGTATCTTGAAAGCTGTCTTTTCCTTACCTCACTTTTGTTTCCTTCCAAGGCTCTGGCTAAATTATTACATATGCTTGTCCACGCCAAGTATCCAATGATAACTATTTTTTCCCTCCTTTTCTCTATAGCTTACTCCAGGCTAGTTGTATTTTGGATTGCTGCCAAGCAGTAGTAGTTTTTTAAGGAGTTTGCTGTGAAGAGAAAAAAAACAGGATTTTTCTCTTTTTTTCTGGAATAGTAAGAACACTGATTGTACAGTGTTATTTTGACTTCCCCATTCTACTTTTTCTCATACTAAAGTGTTATGTTCTGAAAACACATTGTCGTCACAGAGGTTTAAGAAAATTATGTTAAAACTGTTAGGTAGAATGAAAGAGAAATGAGGTAAAATGTACAAATATGAAGATGAGATGGAAAAATATGGAACAAATGATGACTGATACAGGTAGATAATGTGAACAGAAGTATTTTTCCTGGTACCTATAGCATATTTCTGCTGTGTTGCATGGGAAGCAAGCAAGCTCAGAAAAACAGGCTTAGCCACATGATGTTCTGCTGTTTGGATAATCATATGTGTGTGTTAGTGCGTATGGATAGAATCATAGAATAGCTAGGGTTGTAAAGGACCTTAAGATCATCTAGTTCCAACCACCCTGCCATAAGCAGGGACACCTCACGCTAAAACCATGACACCCAAGGCTTCGTCCAACCTGGCCCTGAATACCACCAGGGATGGAGCACTCACAACCTCCCTGGGCAACCCATTCCAGTGCCTCACCACCCCAACAGGAAAGAATTTCTATCTTATATCCTAAGTTATAAGATCTGAACCTCTCCTGTTTAAGTTTGAACTTGTTACCCCTTGTCCTGTCACTACAGTCCCTAATGAAGAGTCCCTCCCCAGCATCCCTATAGGCCCCCTTCAGATACTGGAAGGCTGCTAGGAGGTCTCCACACAGCCTTCTCTTCCCTAGGCTGAACAGCCCCAACTTTCCCAGCCTGTCTTTGTATGGGAGATGCTCCCGTCCCCTGATCATCTTCATGTACCTCCTCTGGACTTGTTCCAACAGCTCCATGTCCTTTTTATGTTGAGGACACCAGAACTGCACACAATACTGCAGGTGAGGTCTCACAAGAGCAGAGTAGAGGGGCAGGATCACCTTTGACCTGCTGGTCACCCTCCTTTTGATGCAGCCCAGGATATGGTTGCTTTCTGGGCTGCAAGTGCACACTGAAGCCGGCTCATGTTCATNTGACCTGCTGGTCACCCTCCTTTTGATGCAGCCCAGGATATGGTTGCTTTCTGGGCTGCAAGTGCACACTGAAGCCGGC
>NDXB01020478.1:0-14735 GCA_002631895.1 Agapornis roseicollis
CTCATGAGAGCAGAGTAAAAGGGCAGGAAAGTGGTAATAAAAACTGTAATTATCTCAACCAGTCTGAGGTTTTAACTGATATATCTCTGTAATGTGAGTCTGAGCATTTTGATGTCACAGGGACCTTTTTTGGCCACTTCCAGTACACAGGGTCACTCTCAAGACATCTCAGCACTGACATATGAGACCAAGTGCATCATCTTCTGGCATGAATGTTCTTGATCTCTCTTTTGAACAGTTACATTTTCATTGTTACTATCTCCAAATGACTGCTGCTAATCAAGGTTTATTAAAAGCAAAAGTAATGACAACTGGCAGACCAGGTTATTAAATAACCATCCACAGCAGTCTGAAGTAAGACACATGACGGAGAGCAGGACGCTGTTGTACACTACTTATGTATTACAAGTTAGAGCACTTAAATATAACTGTCAGACCTTGGTGACATGCCTATTCAAAATCCTTTGCATGCAGAGCAACATACAAGTGGGACTGTCAATCCGCTTATATAGCAGATACACACTCTTCATTGAAAAAAGTTGATACTCTATGGAGCCCTTATCGTCATAATTTTCTACTTTAAGACATTTAGTGTATTCAATAATACAAAATGGGCCTTTTATGGAAAAAAAAAAACAAAACAAAAAGCATTTCTGAAACTTCAGAATGCTGCATCAAATTTTCTGTTCTATTTGCATCTCTGAAATGACTAGGGTTTTTTAAGTTCCTGCACAGTCCTAGATCAGCCATTCCCCTCTGCTTTGCCAGCTAACTATTCCTAAATGCTACCCGCTTTGCTACGTTTTCAGCTCCAAATTTTGATATCAATTTGTTTCTGACAGACTCATCATCTTTTTGCAATTCCAAATCGTCCTCTCGGCTCCACACAGGGTACCCGTCCGGGCGCTGCCCTGTCTGAAGGAAGTGCAAAGTAGCCTCAGCGTCACCACTGTTTTTCAGAAGGGCCTGTGTAACGGTGAGCAGATCCATGCCAGACTTCTCCATTAAGCACTGAGTCATTTTTACTGCTTCTTCCACCCTGCTGGAAAAAGAGCAAGTACTTGTTGGTTGTGCTTCCACCTGTAACCTGGTGTCAGGGCCAGCAGAGTCCTGCAGGACAGTTGTCAAGCCAGATGCTGTTTCTCCTGGGGAAATTCTCTCTCTTGTAGGAAGTTCTCCTGAGATTTCTGAGGCGTCACTTCTTGACTAAGAGATGGAGAGTCATCAGTTAGACATGGTATGTTTTGGCAAGCTTCTTTCATTCCCACTACCCAACCACCTTCCACTGTGCCTCTACTGTATGTAAAATCCTCAGAAATTACTAGACAAGGTAAAATTCATGCCTGAAGCCATGTGTTAACAAGGGCACACAAGACAACTGAAAGCATGAAATAAGACAGAATTTAGGAAAGAAGATAAAAAAGTATAAAAGGCAAAAGCGTTAATGCAACTGCAGGCACACTTTATGCCTCAAGTGAAAGGATGAAGTCCGTCTGCCAAGGCAGCTCTCGGTGTGACCGCACATCCAGCCAAGCTTGGCCGGGACTCAACCTAAGACAAGACAGCGCAGCTGTGAGCGGCTCTTCGCGGGCCACGCAATTCACAGCTCACAGGAAACAGTCACGCGACGGTCTCGGTTGGAACGGAACTTGGCGCGCCATCCAGTTCCCACCGGGAACACCTGGCGCCAGGCCCGGGTGCCCGCGCAGCCTCGGAGCGGGTCGCTCGGGCCTGGCCTCACCTCCACGGTCTCGAACTCGCGGTTCGCCTCCTCGAAGAGCCCCTTGCGCTGCGTGGGCTGCAGGTGCCGCAGGTAGCGGTCACGCATGGCCTGCCAGCTGTGCCGCATGTGGCCCGCGCGCTCCAGTTCCTGCCACAGCGCGCGCCCGCGGACCCGCGCTTGCCCGCGCCCGCGCACAGCGCGCTCCAGCGCCGCGTCCTCCTCCGCCGAGAAGGCCAAGCGGCCGCGCGGTGCGGCGGCGGAGGTGGCGGTGGTGACGGACGACGCGGCGGCCAGCCGGAAAGGGTCCACCGGAAGCCTCTCGTTGCGCCTCACGCACTCCGTCACGTACTCGGTGGAGACGGCCCCGCCGGGTGCCGCCTCGCTGGGCTGCACCAGGAGCACGGCTCCTGGCTCCTGCACGCGGCACAGCCGCCCGCCGCCCGCCAGTACGAGCGGCGCCAGGCGCAGCTTGGCTGGCCCCGGCCGCACGTAGAACCGCATTGGGCTGCCATTGTCCCACAGGAACAACGACCGCGAACACTCCGCCATACCGGTCCCGGGCGCGCAGGCGCGGTACCTACCGGAAAGGCTGGGTGGAGCGTGGAAGATGGCGGCGGTCGTGGAGGGCGCGTGCGAAGCGGCGGGGACCGAGTCGCGCCTCAGCAAAAAGTGAGGGTGGCGGCGGGGCCGCGCCTGCGGAGCCGCTCAGTACGGGCGAGGCCGCGCCGGGGACGCGAGGCGAGGGCCCGGCTGGCCTGGGCGCGCCGCCGCCAGGTCACACGTCGGAGCGCGCCATGCTGAGCCCCGGCGCCGCGCTGCTCCGCGCCTCGGCACGGACCTGGTCCTGGTCCTGGTCCTGGTCCTGGTCCTGGTCCTGGAGGGCCTTGGCCGCGCCCCGGTGGCGCCGGGCGCTCCATGACCAGAGCAGGTCGGTGCTTTATGGTCTGCCCGGGCCCTCCTCTTGCCTCGTCAAGTCCGTGCCCGCGGGGTCGGGAGCCGGGGGAAGAGCCGCTGTGCGGGTGGGCCGTGAGGCCGCCTTCGTGAACCCGGAGTGGCGCCGGACGCATGTTCCGGGGCAGAACGTCTTGTTCCAGCCACACTCGGCCCGTATGTGAACAGAGGCGCGCGAGAGGGCCTGCGGCACGTTATCGTGTGTCTGAGTATTTGTATCTCGACACTTAAACAGGCTTAAGGATTATCTTGACTCTGGGTCAGAGTAAGAGAAATGAAAGGGTTATTTGTACAGTAAGCGTTTGATAGTTATGTCATGTGTTACCTGCTAGCAGAGTTCCTGCTGTACCTGGTTCCCTTCTGTTCTGCAGTGAGCTGAAGAGGCGTTTAAAAGCTGAGAGAAAAATTGCTGAGAAAGAGGCAAAGCAGAAGGAACAAAGTGAAAAGCAGTCAAATAAACCTGCCTTGGCTTCTGACTCTGAGAATAACACTGGTGCTGATGAGGAGAGCTTGGATCCAAATGTGAGCACCTCGCCTCATGTATATTGCTATTCTGACAACAAATATTACATATTTACATTGTTGGTTTATTTTTTTTAATTCATGGATAACTAAATGGTTAAAGGTGGAGAGACCTACGTATTCTTATATAAGTGAAGCTGTGTTTAATTTTCACACTTTACAGTATTTTCATTTTCTAACAGAAATGTGGTTTTTGTTTGTTTCTGGTGACAGCAATACTACAAGATCCGTAGCCAGGCGATCCAGCAGCTGAAGAACACCAGTGAAGATCCCTATCCTCATAAGTTCCATGTAGACTTATCCCTTTCAGATTTTATAGAAAAGTACAGTCACCTGCAGCCAGGAGATCACCTGACAGACATTACATTGAGAGTGGCAGGTAAAGGCTTCTCTGGGGTACAGGAGGATGGTCTGTTGCTTTGCTAAGCCAAGTCTTTGCTGCTGTAGCAGTGCTAGACTATCCAGAACATGTGCTTTTAGACTGAGTGGCCCCATGCTGCATGCCTTACACCTACAAGATCAGATTGTGGTATGAGCTGCAAGACCCTGAAGTTTATATAGTCTTTTGTGCACTGGTATGCATTTTGAGACTTGACTGCTGCTCTTCCACAGTTAGTGGCCAGCTCAGAGCTGATGAGCCTTTGTCCAAGTGATAATACTGTGCTTTTTGCCCCTGTGCCCTTTTTTACTAAGGATTCCTTTCCTGATGTCCTGCATATTTAGGTCGAATTCATGCAAAGCGTGCCTCTGGAGGGAAGCTGATTTTCTATGATCTTCGTGGGGAAGGAGTCAAGTTGCAGGTCATGGCAAATTCCAGGTAAGGAGAGGTATTTGCAGTAGCATTCTAAAATTAACTGTATTCTGGGGCCTTGATACCTGATTTGGTCATTCTCTTCCTTCATCTCCTTAGGCAATTTGTCTCTGTGTTGGCTTAGGCAGCCAGGTAAACTTCTGCTTAGGATGTTGTGGTTAGCCTCCCTGCTAGAAGAAGTCTTGGGAGAGACTTGCAGGACAGTTTGGAATGGTGAATTTTAAACAAGTGTGCTTACATTGGTTTTGTAATTACAGACTCTACAAATCTGAGGAAGAGTATTTCCGTATTAATAACAAGCTGCGTCGTGGAGACATTATTGGTGTGGAGGGGAATCCCGGGAAAACAAAGAAGGGGGAACTGAGTATTATTCCTTATGAAATAACTCTGTTGTCTCCATGCCTCCACATGTTGCCACATCTTCACTTTGGCCTCAAAGATAAGGTAATTATCATATCTGTCACTCTTGAAGGGAGTTGGACAGATAGATCAGGATGGATGACCTTTTATATCTGCTGGTAGTATCAGTCACCAAAGGAACATGAATTTTGTTCTAGTTTTTCTTTGGCAGCACATTTTGTGTAGCTTGTTCTAAAGATACTTGTTTTTTCCAGGAAACTAGGTATCGTCAGAGATACTTGGATTTGATTCTTAATGATTATGTGAGGCAGAAATTTATAACCCGTGCAAAGATCATTACGTATATTCGGAGCTTTCTAGATGAGTTGGGCTTCCTTGAGGTAAGGCTTCAGTGTTTTATTTGTTTCTGCATACTGAACTTGTTTATTGCTTCTCAGCTTCAAGGGTGCTTTATATTCAGGCTCATATGCAAGTATTTACACAAGTGAGAATAATTACCTCAGCATGGTGTATTTTATCAGTGTAATGTAATGGGAGCAATTCCTTTCATCTCTCTTTAAGATTACTCCTCAGTTGATGAAGTTATGACTCAGGAAACTTTTATCAGAGTATACTTTTAACTACTGCTGTCCTGTCCTTATGTCAGTAAATTAAGGTGAAAATAACACCTTTGGAATGATGTTTTATCTCTGGAGATAAATGTAGGTTTTACTTCTGGTAAGTAAAGTTGGTTTTGTCTCAAGATCTATTGTAGCATATGAAAAAACATTACTAGCTCTGCTCTCTTGCATCCAGATTCTTGGTTGTTCTTTACAGTTAGCAAAAAAGTTAGAGATTAATGTAGTCTATTTACAAATGTTTAGCAACTGAATCTGCAAAAGCTGCCAGTGGGGCTTTTTTGAGAGCAATGGGATGCTGAACCTGTGTTGTGTTGTCTCTGTTGTGTGTGTAATGACTAGTGCTTCAGGTGGGGCCTCATGGGAGTGGAGCAGAGATGGAGAATCCCCTCCCTCAACCTGCTGGTCATGCTTTTCCTGATGCATCCCAGGATACAACTGGCTTTCTGTGTGCATGTTGCCAGCATGTGTCCAACTTCTCAAGTACCAGTATCCTCAAGTCCTTCTTTACTGGGCTGCTCTCAATCCATTCACTCCCAAAGCTCAACTGATAGTGGGGAATTGTCCTGACCCAAGTGCAGGAAATTGCACTTGGCCTTGTTGAATTTCATTTTCTGCAATGAAGAGAAACAATTCTATGACAACACCTCAGCCAAGTTCCTGGCTTTGATAATATGAACACAGCAGGTTCACATTTATAGGAAATAAAAATGATTCTTGATAGCAACAAGTAGTTCAAATAATTTGTCTTTATGGCTGCATCTTTTAAAAGTAGGTGCTCTTTAGTTCAGAATTATTTTAATTTACTGGAATGTCAAGCAATAAATGAAATACAGAGCTTTTTTATCAGAGCTAGCCATGGTTTCTTTGTTTGCTTGATCTACAGAGTTCTGCTTTGAAAACAGTTTCACAGGTATGAGCCTAGACATGTTTATGCCACTGTTAAATTATTTTGTTGTTGTTATTTTACAGATTGAAACTCCTATGATGAATATAATTCCAGGTGGAGCTGTGGCAAAACCTTTTATCACATACCACAACGAACTAGATATGAATTTGTACATGAGAATTGCACCAGAGCTTTACCATAAGGTAAAATACAGACCCTTCTGATGGCTAAGCCCATATTCTCTGCACTGTTATGATCTTATTCTACAAAAGAAAATGAGGATATTCTTCAAGAAAGGTGGACTCATTTGTCTGGAGGAGAGAAAATGTATCTTGAGTGAAATTTGTACAGTCATATTGCAGTTGTGTGTGTTTGAGCTCTCTTCAGGTCTTTTGAAAAAGTTCACTGGGGTTTCCTTTTGTTTAGATGTTGGTGGTTGGAGGCATGGACAGAGTATATGAGATTGGGCGTCAGTTCCGAAATGAGGGAATTGATTTGACTCATAACCCTGAGTTCACAACTTGTGAATTCTACATGGCTTATGCAGACTACCATGACCTGATGGAAATTACAGAGAAGTTGCTTTCAGGTGATGTATGCAATTTTAAAAGAGTAAGAATCTGGTAGAAGTGCATATTATGTGGCATACTCTTGTTCTAAATTTCAGGTTCCTTTTGCAGGGATGGTGAAACATATTACTGGAAGTTACAAGATCATTTATCATCCAGATGGTCAAGATGGACAGGCCTATGAGATAGATTTTACCCCTCCTTTCCGGCGAATTAATATGGTGTATGATCTGGAAAAGGCCATAGGAGTGAAATTTCCACCAGCTGAGTGTTTTGAAACTGAAGGTTAGATACTGAGTATAAATGTCCTGTCATTCTTCCTTAGCAGAAAAACAGTAAAAACTCTTGAGTTCCCAGCCTGCAGTCAGTCTGTCAGCTGCATTTTGAGGTGGTACTAGCACACGGGATTTCTTTTCTCTGGTTTTGTCTGTAACTGAAGAGTCCAGAAAGAAGCCTTCATGCCTTGCAGTCTTAAGCAGGATCTGACTCTTCTTACTACTTCCTTTGTTGAATATATGTGATGATGTTATTCTCAAAAGGCACAATCTGGGGAGTTCTTGATCTGCTGAAGAAACCCAGCTTTTTATTATTTCTTCTGTCTTCTGTGCAGTTGAATCTCCATGCGTGTGATTGTAGGTTAGGAGTACGATTGTTCTGTGCTTTCTTCACAATGTGTGTATGGGCTATTTTATTCCTGGAATCCTGAGCGGTAGGAAACAAGCTCATACATTTTTCAGTGATACATTTTTTTTTACATTTTATTGCTATCCCCCAATGGTAATGGCCAGCACTTGTATGAGGTTGTTCTTAACTGTTGTGAAGTTTTTGGAATAGAAAATAACTTAGATTTTAGTGCAAATTGATCAAACTCTATTTTTGTAGATTGACTTTCAAGCTCATGGTTTCCATGATGTATACCATTAAAATCTTAGAAATCACTCAGACACGTTGAAGGGTGCAGAAATTTAAAAAAAAAAAAAAAGAAAGTGGCAGCCTGAGTGGCTTTTCTAATTTTTCTCTACAATGATTTCAGAAACTCGCAAGTTCTTTGATGATCTTTGTGCAGAGAGAAATATTGAGTGTCCGCCTCCAAGGACAACAGCCAGGCTTCTTGACAAGGTAAGTAAAGATGGTGTTTTTATAATCCTGATGTCCTGAAGGCTCTTTCTGTATCAGCAGGTACCAACAGAGGTCTTTTCAGAACAAAAGTTTAGGTGCCTTTTGGAAATCGTGGTGAAATGCAGTTCAGCTTTCTTCACAGTGAGAAAACCTGCTGTGTCAAAATCTTTTTGGTGGTGTCCACACCAAAATGTAGTTTACAGATGCCTGCTTAATGTGAGCTCTGGAGCTTGGTAACTAGTATCTTATGATTAAAGCAGATGTGCTTTGCCTTATGTCAGTTTTATCTATGAGATCTGTGCATTTGGATGTACCTTACAAAGCTAGTAGGCTTACCATATAGTTCTTCTGTCAGCTTTACTGAGTCTTTCCCTTTGTACCTAAAATATTGCCTGATAGCTTTTTTTCTGCTGCTTTTCCTATTGGCCGTTGTCACAATGTCCAATTTGAATAATGCTGGGGTTTTCTTGTACAGTTTCTTCTGTACAAGCAGGACAGATACTCTCTGTTAATGAAGACATTACCATGATTACTAATGATCACTTGGGGAACTTTTCAGTTTTATGGCACCTTCTTCAGATGTGCAAAGGCAGAAGTAGGATGTGTGGAGAAGGCACTGCTACAAATGTGATACTGTGCTCTGCATACTTTTTTTGCTTTTGTTTTCCCAGTTAGTTGGTGAGTTCCTGGAAGTCACATGCATCAACCCTACTTTCATCTGTGATCACCCACAGATCATGAGTCCTCTAGCCAAATGGTAAGATTATGAGACAGTCAGTGTGTAACTCTTCTAAACTCTCTACTCCTACTTTATTAACAAGGAAAAAAAATGAAGAAAGAAAAAATCTAAGTCATGTGTGAAAATAGATTCTAATGTTGTATACTAGTTTGTGAACTCTGATACCACCCAAGGTAGACATTAGTTCCTGAAACCCATCCTGCAGGGCAGAGGTGGGCTGGTGTTCAGTAATTTGAGGTTTTGACAGCTGTTAATTGCAGAACAGGGTACTCCTCCTGAACACTTAATTTATGTGGTCTTTCCTTCTGTAAAGATGTTTATTTGAAGGTGTGGTTGTTTTATCTTCACTTAGGCATCGCTCTCATGTGGGACTAACAGAACGCTTCGAACTCTTTGTCATGAAGAAGGAAGTGTGCAATGCATACACAGAACTTAATGATCCTTTCCGTCAGCGGCAGCTGTTTGAGGATCAGGCCAAGGTATGGTCCTTGTTGATATGGAATCACTGATACAGGCACATAAGCAAAGAATATTCCTGTGTTAGTCCTTAATGCTGTGTTGTGGCTTAAGCCCTGGCAGTAATTCAGCACCACAGAATTGCTTTCTCACTCCCCTTCTCCTCCCCCCCACCCCACTCCCAGAGGGATGGGGAGGAGAATGGAAAGAATGCAACTCCCATGGGTTGAGATAAGAACAGTCCAGTAACTAAGGTGTAACACAAAACCACTACTGCTACCACCAGTAATGATAAGGGAAATAACAAGGGAAGAGAATACAACTGCTCACCGTGGCTTCACCTCCTCCCTGGCTGACCACAAGACTCAGAAGGTCCTTGGTCAGAGTAAACATTACTGAGCAACAAGTAAAACCATCAGTGTTATCAGTGCTGTTTCCAGGCTGAAAGTCAAAACCACAGCATTGCACCAGCTACTGAGAAGGAGAAAAATGACTGCTACTGCTGAACCCAGGACAGAGACTTGTAGATCAGGAAGAAACTGAGCCTAGAGCTGCTTTGGAAGCAGCTGTACAAGTGACCTCTGTGGTTGTCCGGATGCTGAGGTTCCTTCGTCTGTTCCTCATGCAGCTGTACAAGGCTGTGGTGGTATCAGTTACATGGCTGCTAAAAATACCAATATATTCCCCGTTCTTGGTAGGAGTTAGCAGAAGTGGTACTACTGAGCTTTGTGTAAACCATGTTTTACTGCTCATTCTCTTAGGCAAAAGCCGTGGGTGATGATGAAGCCATGTTCATTGATGAGAACTTCTGCATGGCACTGGAGTATGGCCTTCCTCCCACGGCTGGCTGGGGCATGGGCATCGATCGCTTCACCATGTTCCTGACAGATTCCAACAATATCAAGGTGAGTGGTGGAAATGGCAGCACCTGCCAGGTGGGTGGCACTGCAGAACAGCCTGCTTCTCTGACCAACACCAGACACCATGGCCATTGAGTGGAACACTCTCTACAACTACCTGAAAGATAGTTTCCCTAGTAACCAAAAATATGATATCCTGTGATATCTGGAGCAGTTCCTTCCCCAAAGGGTGCTCAGGCATTGGAACAGGGTGCCCAGGGGAGGGCTGCAGTCACCATCCCTGCAAGTGTTCACACACTGTGGAGATGTGGCCTCAGTGCCATGGGTTAGTGGAGGCCTTGGCAGGGCTGGGGATGATCTGAAAGGCCTTTTCCAACCCGGCTGGTTCCATGGTGCCATGGAAAGCGCTTCCCTCATGGCACGTGCCTGACTAGGCCCGCCGCTGGGCCAGGGCCGGTGGCCTGTGGCAGGGAGTGGTGCCCGGGGGGTACCAGTGTCGCTGAAGGTGCCCATTTCTGCAGGAGGTGCTGCTGTTCCCCGCCATGAAGCCGGAGGAGAAGAGGGAGGCGCCGCCCGCCGAAGGCACCTCCGTGTGACGTGCGCGTCAATAAACAGCGCTGCTCTGACCGGATTCTGTTTCTCTCTCTCGGGGTGGGGGGGCAGGGGGGTGGTATTCATACGCGCATGCGCTGGGTACCTACTCCCGGCGGCCTCCGCGATACGGGCCAGCGCGTGCGCGGTTGCGGTGTGGGTCTGCATGGGGCCGCGCTGGGGCGGGGTGGGTCTGCTGCCTCTCAGCGGGGATTCTGGGACTCGGCAGAGGCCTCTGGTGCTGTGCTGAGGGAGCTCCGGTCCTGACAACTGCGAGAACAGTTCCTCATTATAAACAGAGCTGGAAGGGGTGCGGCTGGGCCCCTGGCAGTTGAACTTGCTGCAGGACGCTGACATGCAGCACAAAGTCGAAGAGAAGGGGGCTGCTGATCAGTGCTGTGA
This sequence comes from Agapornis roseicollis, assembly GCA_002631895.1. Taxonomy (NCBI): domain Eukaryota; kingdom Metazoa; phylum Chordata; class Aves; order Psittaciformes; family Psittacidae; genus Agapornis; species Agapornis roseicollis. The sequence goes on from NDXB01020478.1 coordinate 10,610, forward strand.
TGGGATCCAGCTCCTTTCGGAAGCTGCACTTGCCTCGGGAGCCATGTGGTCAGCTGATGAAGTTGCTGAGCTGTGTTGCCTGCACTATAGGACCAGACTCCCTAAGCAGGGGAAGCCAGATCCAAGCAGGGAGTGGACTTCACTGGCAGCTGTTGTCAAAGTGGAGTCCACAACCCAAAGAGAGGTTCTTGCTAGTCCAGGGACTCTTCAGGGTAAGACAGCCATGGGGATTGGGGCAGCTGGCGGCAAAGGGGAGAGGAGATGGCAGCACTCGGTGCTTTTTTATTTAATACCTTTAAAAAAAAACAACCCCATTTGTATCTCCACCCAAATGCTTTACTGCTCGCAAAAGCTTTCACCACTTCTGCCTAGAAAGAGATGGTTATGGGGAAGTGCTGTTTTTCTCAGGCTGTATCAGGGATGAAGGAAGTTTAGAAGAACCTGAATTACTAATGTAAACCCTTGCACAGGTGTGTTCAGCTGCTACTTGAAAGAATCCTGGAAGGTCTCAGCTGGCTCTCCGTTAACAGGCTGCCTTATTACATTGTGTGTTGGTGATAATTCCCTGTTACCTTTTCCCTTGCTGCAATTTCCATATTGCTTCACAAATTATATCCCATGCTTGCTTACAAGTTTGAGGAAACATCAGCCAGTGTCGCAAGGTGTAGCCAAGCATGTTAAGCATTTGTTAGTGCTCCTGCTATGGATCACAGACCTTTTCTGGGACTGGTGAGATACTGTTTCCTTTCTGGAATGCAGTATGGCCTGCCTCACTGTATTACTTTTTACACAGTGTCCTGTGTGTTACCGCAATGACTTTATGAGAGCAATGCTCCTGGTCACAGTTTGTTAAGTAATAATGTTTCCTTTTCCAGTTACAAAGGAAGTTGTTGCTATGGGAACAGGAACAAAATGTATTGGCCAAAACAAAATGAGAAAAACCGGTAAGTGTGGTGTTAAGACCAGACATCCTGCACTACCTTCTTTCTTGCTGGTGTCATAGTATGGGTGCAAATGTCCAAGGCTCAGACTTGAAGGCAGAAGTGTCAAGCAGGTTTCACCTCATTAAGAAGAGAGGGGTTTAGGCAACCAGAATGGCTGTCCTGGAGCTTGTTGCACTTGCTGCCTTAAAGGTGAATAAACTTTATGTGAAAATGTGTAGTTTAGGCCCTTCATCTGCATGCCTAAAGACTTCATAACTAAAAGCAAACCAAAACACAAACAAAATAATTGTGCTTTTGTTGCCTCTGACAGTCTAGTTTTGTTGTGGCCTGATGCAAAAGAGCCACTGCTGAGTTAGGGAAGGGGTGGCACCAGGAATGTACTAACAGGCTGCTTCTCCTTTACTGTGTATTCTGCAGCTACCTAGTTTCAAGTATTTGTACAATAGTGTGTGTGTGGCACAAGCATGACTTCTCACAGCTACCATTTCTTACCATTTGCTCTGCATGTCTGCTTCTTTAGTCAGGATGTTTGTTCCCTCTCCTAGGAGAGGGCAGAAGCTATAGTAACTAATGCTGAAAAACGACTAAGGAGGAAAAGTGTTTGTAAATACGTAGGTACAGGGCTTTCTACCTTCTTTAGGTAGATCTTCAGATCCTGTTCCTTTAGATACCGCAGTAGGCAGCTACTGCTGGATGTTTGATGGTGACATGTGTAAATCTGATAAACATCAGTGTTACTGACAAGAAAAGTAATTTATATTGTACATAGTGCAACAAGAGATTTCACCCAACAGCTTAACAAACTCGTAAAATTTTCTGGATGCTATGCTTCATTTGAGACTATAAAGAGTTACCATTAAGAACAAACACAGTGTTTTGAAGGAAGCCAGTGTTTATTCAACTCAAAGGATTTCAGATGCCAGAAGAGTTACAATTTGTTATTTCAACAAGTCTCTGGTTTGCTCTAGAGTGAAGAGTTTTATCCTTCATTTGAGTAGGCTATTGACCTCCTTTTGTAGTGATAGGAATTGTAAATATTTTGCAGTAATCTAATATCAGTGTTAAACCTTCACATGCTAACAAATCTGGAGAACTGATATCTGTCAAATTTTTTTTGCTTTGTTGTCTCCTTTTTAGTAATGTTGCATATTGTTCTCATTTGGCTGTTGTTTCAGGAGATGTTCTGAATGACAGTCATGCTGAAATTGTCGCCAAGAGGAGCTTTCAGAGGTGAGGCATGAAGTTCATGTGCTATTACTCAGTGCCTCTTGAGGTTGGTTGTTGTGATAAAAATGTTTTGGCCTACAGCAAAATAACCATATTTTGCAGCCTCAGGAATAAGAGTGTAATGAAAGAGAATGGTATTATTTCTGTGTAGGCAACACATCTTTCCCCTTTGCAGCAAGGAGTTTAGCCTAATTTTTACATTTTTAGGTGTTGTGAAGGCCCTTTCACAAAAGCTTGTTCCTTTGTTCTTGTAGAGCCTCTGAACAAAGTAGGATCTGATTTCATGTGATATCAGTGCTGGTTTGATGAGTAGCTGTCAAGGGTAGCCTTTTTTCTCTTTCCTACATAACAGCCGTCTTGTTCACATTGGATTAGCTGGTTCAAGGGACCAAGACAGGAGAATAGTAAAGCTACAGAACAGATAAATGATTTGAGGAGACATTTAACTCCACTGAATCTGACTCTGTCAGGTTGCTGTTACTAAGGTTCCAATGATGTGTTTGTGTTTATGGATTATGTTGGATCCCATCTATCTTTAGAAGCAAAACTTTCTTGCTCCTCACAGACTTCATCAGGAAAGGACATGCACTAGTGGGTGTCTTATGTTTGTTATTTTCCCATGCATCAGAAATGAAGCAAATGTTTCATGAAAACTTTCTTCCTAACAGGTATCTTCTCCATCAGATGTGGCTGGCAGCTTCCCATCAGCAATGCAGTATCTTTATTCCAGGAACTGAAACTGGGAAATGGAAACTCAAGCCAAGTATCATATTTGTTTTCTTCTCTAGTCATACCCCATGTGAGTATGCTAGAGTGAACTAATTTCATTGATCCCCCTTGTAGAATCTTTTCTACTCCCTACCTTTGGTCTTCTAGGTCTGGAGTAAGTGTGAGGCCATAACTCATGTTATTAGTATGTGCCCTAAGATGTACTTGACTGGTCCTTCACAGATACATTTGGCATTTTTTCTCACTGGATGTGATTTGTGAGAATTCAGTAAATCTGGTCCATTGTTCCTTATATAATGGAATGCCTCACTTTCTCTTTAGATAATAACAGCTACTATTCTATTTTCCAAAAACTAACATACTTATCAGAGGTACTGTCGTATCTCCTGATTGCTTTGCTTTAAATGTTGTCTCCTTGGATTCAAATTATAATGAAATCATTGACAATTATCACAGTTCCTTAAAAAAAACACCCCAACAAGCAAAGAAACCCAAACCCAGCAATCCATCAAACACAAAACCTCAGAAAAAAAACCCATAACAATCCAAAATAACCCCAACCACACTGTCATGGTTTAAGCCCAGCCGGTAACTCAGAACCATGCAGCTGCTTGCTCACTCCCCTGCTTCTTCCCTCCTGCTCCCAGAAGGATGGGGAGAAAAATGGAAAGAATGTTACTCCCGTAGGTTGAGATAAGTAACTAAGGTATAACACAAATCACTGCTGCTACCACCTATTGATGATAAGGGGAATAACAAGGAGAGAGAATATAAATATAAAAAAGGAAGGGGAAAATAGCGATAAAAACAAGTGATGTGCAAACAATTGCTCATCACCTGCCAACAGATAACTGACCCAAGTAGCAATCTGGACCTTCTGGGTAACTCCCCTTAGTTTCTGTACTGAGCATGACATGCTGTGGTATGGAATACCACTTTGGCTAGTTTGGGTCAGGTGTTCTGTCTCTGCTCCCTCCTGGCTTCCCATGTTTCTCCTCACTGGCAGAGCATGAGAGACTGAAAGGTCCTTGACTGTGGTAAGCCCTGCTGAGCAGCAATGAAAACACCCGTGTGTTATCAGCAATGTTTTCAGACCATATCCCAAGCACAGCACTGCACCAGATACTAAGAAGGAGAAAAGTGACTTGTTACAATACAGAAAACCCAAAACCACTAAAAAAAAAAAAAAAAAAAAAAACCCAACCAAACCAAAAAAAAAAACACAA